>LBNU01019277.1:96444-118638 GCA_014162995.1 Artemisia annua
AGATCCACGAAAACTATTACACACATATATAGAATCGGTTTAGAGTAAAAAGAAAATATATCACGTGAGTTTTATGGTTACCATACCAAAGATACGAGAGTAAAGAGATATGAGAGATGAAGAAGACGGTGGTGGTGTCCTCACGAGTACAACTCGAGCCACCAAACATCCCCAAAACAGCTCCTAAATGCTCGATCTACTCTTATCTTGACCCATCAATGACCACAAATCAGAAAGGAAGGCGAGGGCGTGAGGTGGTGGTGCATACGTGGTTGTTGATGGAGTTTTCATGATGTTGGAGGTGTTTAGACGGCGCGTGGAGTACGTCAAAATGACGGGGAGATGGTGAGGAGTGTGATGGTGATGGCGGTGAGAGTTGGTGGCCGGCGGTGACGGCGCTACAGTGGCCTGAAGATGGCCGGAAAATATGGAAGAGAAGGGTGTTGGGTGTCGGCTGGGGGAAAGAGAGAAAAGGGAATGAAACCCTAATATATTATTAAAGTTGTTTATATTGTGGAAGGGTGGACTAGGGGCAAAACCCTAGCGCGCCCACGAGGACTAAACTTGTCGTTTCTATTATATTTTTAGCGAGATGAGAACGAGGCCAATAAAATGTATGATAATTATTTTCCGAGCACCCAAACTCATTTCCATTAGCTTTAGAATCATCTTTCCGTTAAATTTGAATATAAATACGTCTAGTTTCTCACAAACAATACCAAACTCAAAATAAATGATCGTTTCTCCAAATAGGACCTGTAGGGAAAGTTGCGGGTTGTCACAAGACAGATATCCTACATATGATGAAAACAAACATTGGAGGATCCAAGCCCCAAAGGTAAATTACTTTATGAATTATATTGTAACTTGTGTACTGCTACCTTATAATGTGAATGTTAATTTGAAATACTTGTTCACAGGTTGGTCTAAAGTTTGAAAGTGTTGCCAAGCTGAAAGAAGCCTTGACAAACTATGCTTTGGCAAATGGCTACTCCATCTAGTATGAAAGGAGTGCATCAGATAAGATCATTGCTGTGTGTGGGCAAAGACCACCAGGTAAGTTAAAAGACCCTGAGAAAGGTAAGCAAAGAAAGCAATTTAGGTTTCCTAGTGAAATTGCAGAAGATGTGCCTAAGTGTACTTTTAGGTTGTATGCTAGATGGAAGACTTTAGAGAGAAGCTTTCAGGTTATATCATTGATACCTGAACACACTTGTGTAAGAAACTTTCAGTATGGGTCATTAGTGGACTATAAATGGATAGGCAAAAAGTTTGGTGACAAAATTAGGAAAAATCCAGAAATTAAGCTAGTGGATATTGCTGACCTATTTATGAAGAAGTATAAGTGCACTGTAAGCCTTAATCAGTGTAGGGCTGCTAAGAAATGGGCATTGATAGAATTTGAGAAAACTATTGAAGAACATTATGCTTTGTTAAGATCATATGGCAAGGAGTTATTGGATAGCAACCATGGGTCAACAGTTAAACTAGGAGTCACACACAATGAAGAAGGGGCCACTGTTTTTGATAGGTTTTATGTATGTCTTGGGGGGTTAAAGGAAGGGTTTAAAAGGGTTTGTAGGAGAGTGGTTGCTTTAGATGGGTGTTTTTTAAAGAGACCAAACCAAGGTGAGATACTAATTGCAATAGGCAGAGATGGCAATAACCAAATTTACCCTGTTGCTTGGGCTGTGGTTAGTGTAGAGAATAAAGATACTTGGTGTTGGTTTCTAGAGTTGGTAGGTGATGATTTGGACATGCCAAATGGAGCAGGGCTTACACTGATGTCTGATCAACATAAGGGTCTTATTGAGGCTGTTAAACAAGTTATGCTTCAAGCTGAGCACAGACAATGTGCTAGACATATATATGAAAACTTTAGGAAACAATACAGTGGTGAAGAATTTAGGCTTTTGTTTTGGGGAGCATCTAAAGCTACATACCCACAATGGTTCAATAAAGTCATGGACAAAATCAAAGCTGCAAACCCTAATGCCCATAAATACTTAATGGATAAGGAGCCTAAACATGGTCTAGAGCATTTTTTGAGTTAGATAGAGGCTGTGAGGCTGTGGAAAATGGGTCCAGTGAGTGCTTTAACTCTGTGTTGGTTACTGTTAGGGACAAACCAATACTAACAATGTTAGAAGCAATTAGGGTGATTGTGCTTGAGAGGATGAATACTATGAGGAAAATCTTAGCAAAATGGACTGATGATATATGTCCATCAATCAAGAAAAGAGTTGATCTTTTAAAGGATGACGTGAGGTAAGTTTGTTTCTCATATATTATTCCTTCATGACTTCCTTATATGTTGTATACTGACCATATATATGTTGATTCTTTACAGGTTTTGGCATGTGATACCTGTAGGGGGCAATGCATTTGAGGTTAGGAATGGGAGCTACTCTTTCAAAGTAAAAGTTAATGAGAGGACCTGTTCTTGCAGGATGTAGCAGTTATCTGGCTTGCCATGTGTCCATGGTACAGCTGCAATCTTAAGGATCAACAGGTTTCCAGAACAATATGTTCCAAATTGGTTCAGGAAGGAGCTCTACTATGCAACATACCACAACTATCTTAGTCCAGTTGGTGGTATTGACTTTTGGCCTGACCAAAGTCAATACTCAAAAGTGTTGCCACCAATTATTAAGAAAATGCCAGGAAGGCCAAGAAAGAAGAGAGTTAGGGCAAAAGGTGAAGGTGGGAGCTCTACAAGGGTCTCAAAGGTAGGTGTTTCTATGACTTGTCAAAATTGTTTTAAGGTTGGTCATAACAAAAAAGGATGTAAAGAACCACCAGGTGAAAAACCTGTTAAGCAAAAGAGAAGAGTTGGTAGGCCAAGTAAGGAACCATCTAGTGACAATGTTGAGAGTCATACAGATCATGTCCCACCACCTAGTTCAACAAATATTTCTAATACTTTTGGGGGTGTTGGGAGTTCAGTTAGAGGTGCAAGTGCTGATGTTAGAGGTTCAAGTGGGGGTGATACAGGGGATCTTGTTTTCCAAATCAGAGGTTCAAAAAGAAGTGGCACTAGAGGGTTAAGTGGTAGTGGTAGTGGGAGTGCAAGTGGAAGTGTTGGTAGTCAAGTTAGGGGATCTGATGTCCCAGGCATGCAAACTCCACAACAGCAAAGTGTTTTTAGAAAGGTTGGTGGTGTTCAATTTACAACAAGAGGTGCACCAAGGGGTTCAGTACAGCAACAGTCAACAAACAGGGGGTTTGCATATTGGTTTGGTGAGGAAAGGGTTGGTCAAGCAAGTGGTCAGGGAAGTGGAAATGGAGGTGGTCAAGCTAGTGGGCAAGCAACTGGTCATGAAAGTCAAGTGAATCAAAGCAGTCAGCCTATCCCAACTCAAAGCAGTCAAGCAAACCAACCAAGACAACCAAGGCCATTTGTGATACCTGCACAGAGGATGCCAAGCCAGAGAATCCTACAAAGGAAGCTAACTAAAAAGGTCCATGGTGAAGGAAGCTCACAGGACCAAGCAATGCAGTTGGATTAAGTAGCATTATGAAGTTAATTTAGATTGTCATATTTTGTGTAATATATTTGGCAATCAAAAAGAAAATTCCAAGTATGCAGTTAACTTTCTTAGGATGATAATTAACTTAAAATTGCCATGTTTTGTTTATTAATTTGGGCAATTGACTTATCTATGTAGTAGTATTGTCTTGGATGTACTTTGACTTTTTAAAAGTCAACTTTCTTATGGTAATGCATTACAATGACTATGATAGTCATGTTTATTATATGTTGTTAAATTTGGCCAAAGTCTTGTTTTTTCTACTTTATATTACTGCATATTGGTTTGACAGTTGCATGCTACTTTGAAACTCACATGCCTGCACATTTGGAATCTATACACTATTTGTGTATAGGCTTTTGCATTGAATTGGACAGTTACACTTTGACCACTTTTGCATTGAGTTTAGGGATGTTGAAACGCTTACCTACCATAAAATTTGCATCTATAAATGGGATACACTTTACAAACACAAAGCACCACCCACACTTTGTAGTTTGCAGCAACAACCAAACAAATGGGTTCCAAGAAGAAAGGTTAAACAATCATAACTGTCTTTTTTATATTTTGTTGTAATTCAAATCTTTATTTAAGGATTTTTGGTTTGTTTTTTCAGAGATCATATGCATTTCCAGTGACTCAAATGAATCAAGTGAAACTTCTTCAGGATGGGAATTGGGACCAACATGGGATGACTACTTTCCAATTGGCTATGGTGGTACTGGTACATCCTTCATAAAGGAGACTGCTAAGAAAAAAAAAAATCCTAAACAGAGTGTTCCTGAACTATTTGATGAAAAAGTAGCATTCAAAGCAAGGGGTAAGGTTTTAGGCCTCCCAAATGCTAAAACTTGTGCAGAGCATGGTATCAAACCATGGACTCCCAAAATTCCCAAAGAATGTGAAGGAGGGAAGGGAAAAAAGAAAATGGGTTAGCCATTTGTTATGTAATTCCAGTGTATGTGCTTTCTCTTTGGCTACAATGCCACTAAATAAAACTTTGACTTTGTAAAGACAACTTTTAACCTATATATGTTAAGCATGTGAAAAACCAACTGCATAAACTAGAAACAACTAACTGCCAATGTTTATATTGCAAAATTTTCATTGCATTACAAAATATTGACTTTATGAAGTCAAATTACAACATAACCTAACTACTAAATTACAACTATTAACCTAACTGCTAGTGTTCATGCACCTAAATCAGCTTCCCACTTTCATTCCAAACATAAAACAAATGATGATTAAAATCCCAATCAAAATACGAAACACCCTATCATACAATTTCCAACTTCGACTTTGTGCAAGTCAATTCATGGACCACCTGATTCTTCTCCATTATTAGAACTTCAATGTCCTCTTGCATTTCATTCATCTGATTCCCTCTTTTGACCTTTTGATGCTCATCATACAACAACTCCCTATAATAGTCACTGGGTAAATCATCATCAAAAAACTTATAATAGCCACACTTTTTATACTTCTTCTGTAAATACACATAAGTATACACATCTTTAACCTTACTTACCAAACAATTGACCCATCAAATTGAAAGACATGTTAAATTAGGGCTTACAAATTTGGGACAAGCAATAAATCTTTTCCCAGGATTCTCCTTTGTCCATGCCGTTTTCACAGTCATAGGAAGACCACATCCACAATAGGGTCGAACATACGTGTGTGTCACTCTTCGTGTTCCTGGGGCGTATTCAGCCATGAGGGTTTTGGGTGTGTATGGGGGGATTTGATTTGAACGTTAGAAAGGTGTTTTTGTTTCGTGTGTGTTTTTGTGATTTGGGCGTGTGTTTTAATTGTGTTTGTTATAAAAAGGGAAAAATTATAACGTTAGGGAAAAGAACAAAAACATGGACAGCGTGGCTGCAAACGTGGATGCCAACATGGCAAGAAAAAACGGAAAAAGCCTTAATCACCCCGTTAGTACACAAATTTGCCAAGATTAGTAAGTTTGTACTCCAAGATAGCAAAATTAAAAGTTACATACATAACTCAGTAAAACGTGACAAGTTAAATACATTTAGAAATCATTATCCCATTCCAAAATAATAAAAAAATTTCTTTTTAATTTCTTTTTATATAGCAGACATATCTTTGCTTGTTAGAAAAAAAGTTTGTATTAGTACGGAGTTTAAATATAAGTGTAGAGTGGATATATAGACCTAATTTTTTGATTGGACCAATTGTCATTAATACTAACAACTTAAATAATTGTAGACATCTTTTTCTTAATTTTTTGCACATGTTCTTTCATAACCACTTAATTTACGCTTCTTGTGTTTCTTGTGTGTTTTCTTTTTTCTTTTATTTTTTTAAATTATAATCACGTACATGATCTGATGGTCTCTTACAGAGTATATACAATGAAAATATAAAAGATCTTACACTACTGAGTACTTAAGTTAAATTAATGAATGATAAGATATTAAGATTATAAATAGACGGATGGGCCATGAATACGAATGGCAACCCGAGGATATCAAAATTGTAAACAATCCTGTGACCCAGACCCGGTAACGCAAAACCTATGACAGAAGAATTAGGAAGAAAAGCGGTTAGGGTGGTGGCAGTCATGACTCACCATGGCTCACCATGATTCGTCATTAACCAATCAAATCAAGCCAACACATTTCATAATTCACCATACATCACCATACTTTTTTAATGGCAACCATGATTCACCATACCTCATCCTTTGCATTTATTGCCAACGTTCGAAAAATTGATCATAAAAGACAATACCGAATCGGTAATCTTTGCCGATTTGCTTGCCGCAAGAACCAAACCGCTGGACTGGCATTGCTCATGCCGAGCCATGCCGATGATGCCGAGTCCCATGCCGAATGCGTTGCCACCCCCTTACGACCTGCGTAAGAGAAAGGATGAGATAACCAAAAAAAAAAAAAATTAGCTATTTAGTAGGGGCAAACTAGGGATAACAAAAATAATCAGTGGTAGCTACTACGTGTAATCATAGAAATTGTAGGTCCATAATTAGGTTTATCTAATTAGGCCCATGTTCGTTTAAAAAAAAAAAAAAAAAAATTANAAACGTTATGTTTTGCAAACATTTACTAATAATTAGTAATGTTTTGTATCTTCTTTTTTAGTCATTTATTAACACGAAATAAAACGTATACACGACAATAATAATGATAGAAATAAATATGAAGACAAGCAGCATGCATCATGGTTAGTGTTATTTACGGGTCACTACCATTACTTTTTATGGATGTGGACAGGTTGGCTACGCCTAATTGGATGACACGTGTTGGATAAGACTCCAAAGCTTATGTGGCAACACACCCTAACACTTGGATAAATCACAAGTCGATTGGGTATTTTCTTTTAGTTACAACCATCATATACTGTTAATTTAGCGCAGAAGTTTTTCAACGCCATTAACATCACAATTAATATTTTGTAATAAGACAACAAACATAACCATCAAAACGTACTACAATTATATACATATACATTTCACAATATACTCACATTAAAAAAACTATTTACTCTCTTTTCACAACTCGATCGTCAAAACGATCGCGTTCTCACAAAAGTTCATGACCCACCCGTCCAATGAGCGTCAAGTTTCAGGAACGACACGTCCTTGGGGTGCCACCAAAGCATAAGATGCGTCTGTCGTCATCTATTACGACCAACCTTTCTCAATAATGTTGGGAGTGTTTGGACAAGTAACATTGAGGCGCTATGCTTCAACTTTTATTTGAGAAGTAAATGTAATATAAAGCATATGAATCTTGTTATTCGTAAACAAAAAGGTCTTTGCGTATACGTGCTAATAAACGAGGTGTTGATTTTCGAAAGTTGTTACGAATTTCAAAATATACTTTATGGACTCAAAGGACAAAACAAACAACCAAATTCGACAAACAAAATATTAAAGATAAAAATTCCAATTCAAATGTGTAAAATACAAAATTTTTAAGTATAAAATTTTTTTATGTTACTGATTGATAATCTAATTGCAAAATTCTAACTGACTAATAAAACTCAAAACCCAATTTAACAAACGTTCCTTTAGAGTTTAAGTCACTTTTCTAACAATCGCCTCTAAGACTTAGCATCCTTCACTTGGCCCAAATCAAATTCAAAACCCAAATTTCCAAACGGTAGAGATATTAGCCTAATTCAAAACAACGACCGATTACGAAAAACAATCCAAANAAAAATCACATGTGATTTGTAAAAATCAAATCACATGTGATTTTTAGAAATCACATGTGATTTTTACGAATCACGTGTGATTTTTCTGAGCGGAAATGTTGAAAAAAAAATTTCGTCGAAAGTATATATAAGTGCATATCTATAGAAAGATAATTTAATTCTCGTCGCGATGGTATGATTTTTTTCGCGTAACGATAAACGGTTTGCGAGATATTTAACTTTTAAAAAAAGGGTGAAAGTTTATTTTTTTTGTTTTGATAAAAAAATGAATGGTTAAGATTGGTTAATTAGATCTATGACAAATATGAGATCTATATTGAACTTTTGCCCATAGCGCAGAAGCTTTTCAACGCTATTAACATCACAATTAATATTTTGTAATAAGACAACAAACATAACCATCAAAACGTACTACAAATATATACATATACATCTCACAATATACTCACATTAAAAAAACTATTTACTCTCTTTTCACAACTCGATCGTCAAAACGACCGCGTTCTCACAAAAGTTCATGACCCACCCGTCCAATGAGCGTCAAGTTTCAGGAACGACACGTCCTTGGGGTGCCACCAAAGCATAAGATGCGTCTGTCGTCATCTATTCTGTCGTCATCTATTACGACCAACCTTTCTCAATAATGTTGGGAGTGTTTGGACAAGTAACATTGAGGCGCTATGCTTCAACTTTTATTTGAGAAGTAAATGTAATATAAAGCATATGAATCTTGTTATTCGTAAACAAAAAGGTCTTTGCGTATACGTGCTAATAAACGAGGTGTTGATTTTCGAAAGTTGTTACGAATTTCAAAATATACTTTATGGACTCAAAGGACAAAACAAACAACCAAATTCGACAAACAAAATATTAAAGATAAAAATTCCATTTCAAATGTGTAAAATACGAAATTTTTAAGTACAAAATTTTTTTATGTTACTAATTGATAATCTAATTGCAAAATTCTAACTGACTAATATTGGGAAAAATACCAAAACTCAAAACCCAATTTAACAAACGTTCCTTTAGAGTTTAAGTCACTTTTCTAACAATCGCCTCTAAGACTTAGCATCCTTCACTTGGCCCAAATCAAATTCAAAACCCAAATTTCCAAACGGTAGAGATATTAGCCTAATTCAAAACAACGACCGATTACGAAAAACAATCCAAAACAAAATTGGTACAAAACAAACACCAACGACTTCAAAATGAACAATTAAACGTTAACCAACAAAATAAAAAAGGTCAACCAAGTAAACAATCGGCTCAAACAATCTTGACTAACGATAATCAAATTCCGGCAACAAACTTAAAAAACTGGACAAACAATTTTTCAAACTCACAATTCCCAACGTTCTAACAGAAAACGACATGATAATAATCATGTCTTCAAACACCTAAATCGATCTACAAATTTCGGTCAAACTTCAAACTTATCATCCAAGTATCAAACAAATTATAAAGTTACACCGTAAGAAACAAAAGTAAACAAAATTTTTGAGACACCCACATCCCCTAACGAACCGACGGCAATAAAAGCAATAAACAATCAAAGATTGTTAAGCGCACAAATTGATCCACCAATTTAGACAAAGCCCAAGTTGAAAACTTGGATCCAAAAGACTAAGATCGTTCCTAAAACCAAAAATCTACATGTTCCAACAGAGACCTTACACAAAATGATTATCGCAAATCAGCAAACACGATCCAAGTCTGATGAATTCCCAAACAACATACCTTATACAAAATGATTATCACAAATCAAAGACGAAACAAATAAACAAATTCGACAAACGCGAAAGTTTTATTCAAATTGTCAAACAAATATCAAAAGGTACAAAATTCCAATTCNCTCTACATGTTCCTAAAACCAAAAATCTACATGTTCCAACAGAGACCTTACACAAAATGATTATCGCAAATCAGCAAACACGATCCAAGTCTGATGAATTCCCAAACAACATACCTTATACAAAATGATTATCACAAATCAAAGACGAAACAAATAAACAAATTCGACAAACGCGGAAGTTTTATTCAAATTGTCAAACAAATATCAAAAGGTACAAAATTCCAATTCGAAAGCATCAAATACATAATTACATAGACTTAGGATCAAATGAGAAATATAATTAAGATGAGAAGAATGAGAAGAAATTACAACCACAAATATTAGATGCACCCATGAAAAATAGATGCATCTCCTATTATTTCTCTTTCCTTATTTGAAATATGTGGCTATAATTTTTTCTCACTCTTCTCATTTCACTAATTCTTCTCACTAGATCCATGCTCATGCTATTGATCCCTATTTATAAGAAACTAATAATCTTATTGCCAAACTCTATACCAACTCATTACTCATATTAGGGAATATACCAAAACTAAAAACCAAATTTACCAAGCGCAACTTAGAGTTTAAATCACTTTCTAGCAAATCTGTTAGATCCGAAAGAGCAAATCTTTGATGGAAAGTTAACTCGGTTTAGTCAGTTTTTAGTAGCCCCTTATTCTACACTCTCCTTTCATGGCCCATGTGGGCTTAATGGGGAATGTTTATGATAGTAATGGCATTTCATTATCATCCAATCAATTACTGGAAAACTGTTCAAAGTCTATGACGAAAACAGAATGCCTCAAGAAATCAACTAAAGATTAACTTAACAGAAATTCAAGCAATTGATATAGAGCATGATGGTGTTGTTTCACTGCTGACAAAATACAAGCTATATTTCCTCGATAGTGAGGACGGGTGGAAGAAAGCAGAAGTCTTTGACAAAATTACCCTTAACAAATACGGGCATGTGAGGGATTATGTATATGTGTAATATGGGCATGTGGAAGAGGTTATGATTGAGAATTCACATAATGGTTATTATCGGATAGTCTAAGATCAGACCATAGTTGCACAGGGTCATCACTTGGTTGATGTATACCCCGGGCATGGTTCTGTTTACTTCATAAAAAATACTTAAATAACACAATCATCTATACAAAATCTTTTGTTTTGGGGACAATGTCCAATGTATTCATGTTTCATAAATGTATCATGAAAAAAATAAACAAGTATCTATGAATCAAGTGTAAAAGGTTTGAAGTTTAAATATGTTATGGCTTTTTGCAATGTGTGGTTCATGAGATAGCTTCGCTAGCTAACAATCGTACGTTATCTTCCAAAAAAGCTGACCACAGCTTCCCAGTAACCAGTCAACTGCATGAACAGAAATAGATGTTATTAATCATGTTACACAAACCAAATGACTAATTGGCTAGACCTGCACTCAGCTCACCTGAGCCAGTATGCCGTTTCCAGTTTGACCTTCCACGACTAAGCCAGCTGTAAGGCCAAGCATAGCCCATGCTCCGTTTATAGCTTCTATCTGACGTCTCCTCTGCAGCAACATTTTATTATACACATGATTCTGGCAATAAAAAACTAGGACAATTCAATGCAACTTACTTTAAATCTCTGTTTTTTCTTAATAGCTTCCATTTGTTTAGCGGCTAAACGTTTTGCTTCAGCCGGATCGACCATAATCACCTCTTTCTTCGCCTTTCCACTTGCTATTGTAATCTACATAATCCAAAACCAATGTTTTTCTCAACTAATTTGAACATAGAAGTAGACTGATATACTCAATTTTTAAATATTCATACATTAAACTTGGTACTTTTCCAATAGGGACATGATATGTACATTGCTTCTGCTAATTATCACAACTATCCAATTGGTAGCAGTAGCACTCGTTACAAAGTTTACTGTGCTCACAGGAACCTTTAGGATCGATAAATGTTTAGAAGTTGTATTTGTTGATTTTAAAATTCCACAAATGTAGAATGAAATACTTTACAGAACCTTTACTAATTTCGAAAACATGGAACTATCTTACCTATTAATGTGTTTACGATTATTCACATTTAAGCTAGATTCATCTATAGATGCAGATATTTATTGATTATTTCACATGCTAAAACTGATTACTGTATAATTATTTTCAATCACCATAAACAAACATGAATGTAATTATCCAGTACCTAATAAAGCATATTCAAAGCAGATATATACAGGTAGGAGCCTTGGTAATGCATACATTAGGATTAGCTACAGGAATTGCTTTGCCCCTTGTTCTGCGAATGCCGAGTCCTGAATCAAATTCTCTTCTCAAACCCCATCTGGAAACAATTAAAGAAGAAAGAGATAGAATCTGTAAATAAATGTTACTTGACTATTTTAAACCTCAAATTCCATTTACATTTACATGTAGGTATGTGTGCACTTTGACCAATTTGTTTTGCTAGGGCTTAAGCTATTTTAATGCATCTTTGGATCCTGTAGATTACTGTTATGCTTATCTCAAACTGCTATCTGCTTAAATAATAATCAGTGCTTATTTACTCTAAAACAGGAACACAAGTAGTTTCATGACTTATATCCAAAAAGAACTGCTTATATGTTATATGTTTAAAAAGCTAATCAGATAAGCACTTAGAAAAGCAATTTCAAACACCCTCTTAAAGTGGTTATCTGCTAATCAGAAATTTGAAATAAGCCGGGTACTAACTTGCTAATTTTTATAACATAACCCAGTACTCAGGTACCATCCAAACACCCAAAACTACTCATCTGCTTCAAAAAACATGATAAGCAGATAAACACTTAAAATAAGAAATCCCTAACTGTTTAGGATTGCTTATTTAACTGTTTATCTGTTCATTTAATACGGAGTAGTAGATATGCAGTTCCGAGTGTTTGGATAAAACTGCTTATCTGCTTATTTAAGAGGAAGTAACCACTGCTTACTTCTAAAGCATATAAGCATTTTAAACAAGAATTTTCAACCACCCCCCTTAAAAACAGCTTATGCTTTAAGTAAGAAACATCGAGTAATTTCAAATTATCATACTAGCCAGTTTGGGAAAACATTCCCAAACACGCCAAAACTGTTTATCTATCATCAAGGCCTAACTTTTTTCTTAATATATTCTAAATCTTTAAAACCTATATATGCAATCCAAATTCTAAAACTGGGAACTAATCAGCTAACAATAAATTCTTCAAGGCTCCATCACATTTCAAGAACACCCAAATTCTACTAAAACCATATTCTTACAAACAAACAAACTATACAATTCAATATAGATATAAAAAAAAGCACAAATGAACCAAATAGCAAAATGGGTATTGCTAAAATTAACCTGACTGGAGTAGGAGAGTGTCCATTATTGGAAAAAGATGAACTTGATGAGTGCTTGATTAGAATTCCACTATTTGCAGTACACAATGATGATGAAGATGTAACCATCATCATTGTAGAGCCACAGAAGTAGGTTAGTTATTGTTGTTGAATGCTACTAGTATATTATATGTAGACATTATCCTAAAGAAATGTAAAGAACCTGAGCCAAAAACAAGATGTGGAGGTTGGGGTTTGTACGGTGTATTTACAGTTTGAGTCGTGTACTTTTAAAATGTCAATTTTGGTCCTTTTTTATTTTTTATTTTTTATTATTTTTTTTAGCCTATTGTTTCTGGCTGCGGATTAATTGACGGATTTTGATTTAACAACGATATAGACTCAAACCGCGTAAATTCGTTCCTTTTTTGAAAAGGTTGCTGACCTTGTTTTCACCTAGCAAGAATTGAACTCGACTTATTACATTTTAATGATGAGAGTTATTTACGGCCTCTCTTACCACTAGGTAATGTGAGTTTTACATCGATCTATCTGTTTACACAATGTATTTTTCTTCCATTATAAGCTAATTTGGCATCCTATTAACAGGACATCGAGTTTTCTGCTATACATCCATGGACATTTTTGAGTTTTAAAAGAAAAAGCACACATTCTAGCTTTGATCGACTTCAGTTATTGTTTATACGCATGTGTAAATATTTAAACCTTTTATTTGCCTGGATCTTTGGACAAGGTGCATGGTTCATCATTTTTTGGGTGAACAAGGAAAACTTATACAACAAAGTTGATGGATACAATTACAAACATGGACGCTTTACAAAGATTTGTCAGCAACACTAGTATGTAGGACACCATCCTCCTTACAGTTGATTTTACATTCGTGGTAAAGAACCGTACCGTGTAGAACACAAGCACTAGAATTTTGAATAAGCTCGTGAACCCAGTGACAAAAGGGGTTGTTATAGCCCACATTGCCCATTCTTCAAGTTCCCGTTCTTGAAATATCAAGAACATATTTCCAGAAGTTTTTCTAATAACTCGACAAGTGATAAAGTTAAGCATTATTACCGTATAGGCTTGAATTCTTCTTCTAATCAGTAAGTTTCCAGCTCTATTTATAGCTTTAAGCCTACTGATATTGTCCTCTAAAACTGAGACTACGAGAGTCATTGTCCAAAGAGCAGTAGCCACATGTACATTGCAGATCCCTTTTATAACAAATGATGTAATATAGAAAAGACTTGAAGTAAGGTGTGATCTTATTCCATAAGCCGGAATCATGGCAAAAACATAACTACAAATTATATTAATTCCCAACGTCAGCAAGAAAATGCAACCACTGGTGAGAAGTGGCCTTTTTAGGTTTCTAGTTACCTCAAAGATTGTTAAGGTATTCCCTGTGTAAGACTTATATGAAGAAGAGATTCTAGAAAGTTTAAAATACAGATAGAAGCAATAGGAGCAAGAAATTAACATTATAAACTTAATTAGTTGGTGGTATTGAACTTCTCTGGAATTTGCTTGTCCGATGGTAATGTATGAGATTTGAAACTGGAAGTCTTCTTGGAGGGGTTCCAAGTCCCATTTGGTAGCCACTTCGAACGGGATGTCTGCCATGACGGTCAAAATCACTAGGCATAATATTAGTTTCATAAGATTCATGTTTTTGACTATCGTGTTCATTGTCTCACTAATGACTCCAAGCATGCTCAAAGGTCGCCGGAGCTTCAAAATGTGGCTTTCTTGGTTCTCCATTAGTAAATTTTGTAGCTCACGTTTGTCCAGATCTAAATGGCCGGATCAATCTAGGGAGAAATTACAAAAAAAAGAGAGATGATCACGATGTTATATTGGATAAAATCAAAGCATTTTTTGATGTTTTGAAAAAGTAAACAAGCATTTACTACATTTTAAAGTCANCTAACCTGACTGGAGTAGGAGAGTGTCCATTATTGGAAAAAGATGAACTTGATGAGTGCTTGATTAGAATTCCACTATTTGCAGTACACAATGATGATGAAGATGTAACCATCATCATTGTAGAGCCACAGAAGTAGGTTAGTTATTGTAGTTGAATGCTACTAGTATATTATATGTAGACATTATCCTAAAGAAATGTAAAGAACCTGAGCCAAAAACAAGATGTGGAGGTTGGGGTTTGTACGGTGTATTTACAGTTTGAGTCGTGTACTTTTAAAATGTCAATTTTGGTCCTTTTTATTTTTTATTTTTTATTATTTTTTTTAGCCTATTGTTTCTGGCTGCGGATTAATTGACGGATTTTGATTTAACAACGATATAGACTCAAACCGCGTAAATTCGTTCCTTTTTTGAAAAGGTTGCTGACCTTGTTTTCACCTAGCAAGAATTGAACTCGAGACTTATTACATTTTAATGATGAGAGTTATTTACGGCCTCTCTTACCACTAGGTAATGTGAGTTTTACATCGATCTATCTGTTTACACAATGTATTTTTCTTCCATTATAAGCTAATTTGGCATCCTATTAACAGGACATCGAGTTTTCTGCTATACATCCATGGACATTTTTGAGTTTTAAAAGAAAAAGCACACATTCTAGCTTTGATCGACTTCAGTTATTTTTTATACGCATGTGTAAATATTTAAACCTTTTATTTGCCTGGATCTTTGGACAAGGTGCATGGTTCATCATTTTTTGGGTGAACAAGGAAAACTTGTCAGCAACACTAGTATGTAGGACACCATCCTCCTTACAGTTGATTTTACATTCGTGGTAAAGAACGTACCGTGTAGAACACAAGCACTAGAATTTTGAATAAGCTCGTGAACCCAGTGACAAAAGGGGTTGTTATAGCCCACATTGCCCATTCTTCAAGTTCCCGTTCTTGAAATATCAAGAACATATTTCCAGAAGTTTTTCTAATAACTCGACAAGTGATAAAGTTAAGCATTATTACCGTATAGGCTTGAATTCTTCTTCTAATCAGTAAGTTTCCAGCTCTATTTATAGCTTTAAGCCTACTGATATTGTCCTCTAAAACTGAGACTACGAGAGTCATTGTCCAAAGAGCAGTAGCCACATGTACATTGCAGATCCCTTTTATAACAAATGATGTAATATAGAAAAGACTTGAAGTAAGGTGTGATCTTATTCCATAAGCCGGAATCATGGCAAAAACATAACTACAAATTATATTAATTCCCAACGTCAGCAAGAAAATGCAACCACTGGTGAGAAGTGGCCTTTTTAGGTTTCTAGTTACCTCAAAGATTGTTAAGGTATTCCCTGTGTAAGACTTATATGAAGAAGAGATTCTAGAAAGTTTAAAATACAGATAGAAGCAATAGGAGCAAGAAATTAACATTATAAACTTAATTAGTTGGTGGTATTGAACTTCTCTGGAATTTGCTTGTCCGATGGTAATGTATGAGATTTGAAACTGGAAGTCTTCTTGGAGGGGTTCCAAGTCCCATTTGGTAGCCACTTCGAACGGGATGTCTGCCATGACGGTCAAAATCACTAGGCATAATATTAGTTTCATAAGATTCATGTTTTTGACTATCGTGTTCATTGTCTCACTAATGACTCCAAGCATGCTCAAAGGTCGCCGGAGCTTCAAAATGTGGCTTTCTTGGTTCTCCATTAGTAAATTTTGTAGCTCACGTTTGTCCAGATCTAAATGGCCGGATCAATCTAGGGAGAAATTACAAAAAAAAGAGAGATGATCACGATGTTATATTGGATAAAATCAAAGCATTTTTTGATGTTTTGAAAAAGTAAACAAGCATTTACTACATTTTAAAGTCATGACTGTTGACAAAACGCCGTTTCTTTTGTTTTATTCTTATGCTTTCATGTTTAGAAAAGCTTGTTTCATCTGTGTCCAGTTTGTGGGATCTGTCGATCAAAGACGTATACCATTACAAATAGTTGTTAAAAAAATATAATAAAACCAAAATTATATTTCACTTTATCATCGACTACAAAGGAAAATCCAAATTGGGGTAATCCATATAAGTTAGTTAATTGTCATTTATAATCCATATATGACTTTATAATATCATAAAATTCAAAAGCTCATATAGTTAGGCCAATGTATTGCCAAGGTCCAAGGAATAAGCATGAGAACAGTACTTCTCGCCAACCACGTACAAGACCAATCATGGTCGTGCAAATTAAACAAGTTAATTAGTGGAGTGACAGTTCATCTTCGGTGAAAATATTAGAGTGGTTTATAGTTTCGTGGGTGTTTGGGATACTCATTAGTCATTCCATTTTAAATGTACATACATCTATACTACTATATAAAGCATTTAAGTTGTGGGCTCCACCAAAAATTAAGATAAGGAGCGCCAATTATAGAGTGACATGTGTCACTTCTCAACTAAAAAATCACATTTATTTTCAAATTAAAATATTTTTTGATCTATTTATATTTTTAATGATCTAATTTCATCATATTTTCTAAAATTTTGTGCTCTTTAATTCAACATCCATTTTGATACCGTATATTTTTATAAGTTTTTAATTTTTGCATTTTTAATGGGTTACTTTGATTCAAATTTTTACAACTTTAACCTTTATTTAAATCAATACAAATTCGTCTTATAGCTTTTGGGGGAGCGTTTGACGGGTAAAAAATTGTGAGGGTCTTTATGCGAGAATAATAATGTCACGGGAAAGTTACGAGAAACCCAAACAAACACATACAACGAACACATATACTTTCGGAGTGTTGTGTAATGAATTCACTAAGCGGGTACGAAATTGTGGGAGAGTTGGATTGGCAATTCATTCATTATATTTCTATTATAACTATATATTTTTTTTCACCGCCGCTATGCGCGGGTATCCAACTAGTATAAGATAATGCACCATGTCTTTAATTTGACACCTATATGGAGTTTTGTATGACGAATAATATGGATTAACTGATTAGTTGAATTAATTGAATATGAGAGAATAAACACGACCCAATATTTATAGTCTAACAATTGGCCTTAATATATACCAATCCTAATCTAATGCAAATACTAATATAATTATAACTCTAATACAAATTCACTAGTTTCTTGGAGAAGGTTCGTCACGTTATTTAGCTTAAAAAGCATATATTTTCAGGAGTAAGATTCAAATGTGGATGCAAAACGTTTGTATACTACTAGGAATATTTATCTTCAGGACTATGAGAACCTATGATCCCATCTTCATGCTGGTCCATTTTACATTCGTGGTAAAGAACTGTGTAGAATACAAACACAAAAACTCTGAATAAGCTTGTGAACCCCGCGATAAAAAAGATTTCTATAGCCCACATTGCCCATTCTTCATATAGCCATTCCTGTAATGTCACCAACCACACTTTAACAAATTTCCCAGCACCAAGGCATGCGGTATAATAAAGCATCATCGCTATAGAAGCTTGAATTTGTTTTCCCTTCATTAGGTCTGATGCTCTATTAATAGCTTTAAATCCACTGATATTGTCCTCCAAAACTGAAACCACAAGACTCATCATCGAAAGAGCAGCCACATATGCAAAGCAGATCCATCTTAGTGCTGTGATGTAGAAAAGACTTAACGAATCAACTTGTGATCTTCCTGCCAAAAAGGAAATCACAGCAATAGAGAATCCATAAACTACATACATGCCCGAAGTGATACATAAAATGCAACCACTAGTGAGAAGTGGCCTTTTCCAGTTTTTGGATACTTTCAATATTACAGCCATGATGCTTAAGGTATTCCCAATGTAAGATTCATATGAAGACAAGATTGTAGTAATTGCAAAATACAAAAACAAGCAACAAGAGCATACTAATATATGAAACTTCGTCATAAGTTGCTCATGAACTTCTCTTGCAACATCTTTGCGCATGTTACATCCATTACTGTTCACATGGTGGTTCGTTATATGGATGACAAAGTGTTCTTTGTGGGGTACTTCCATGTTATAGCTGGTAGCCACATGGAACTGGATGTCTGTTAAAATCACGAGGTATAGGATTACTTTCATCGGCTTCATGTTTCTGTTTATTGTGTTCATGGTTTCTTTAATAATTCCAAGCATGCTCAAAGGCTGCCTGAGTTTCAAACTGGGATCTTCTTGGTTCTCCATCTGTGTTTTTGTTTTGATGATAAATGCTTTGTAGTTTATATATATACTTAACATTAAGCAATTACATTGGTGGGTCATGAGTGCCCTCTTTGGTATGGATTCGTGTAGGCTACCTACAAAAAAGAGCGATGATCCCAATGTCGTATGGGGATAAAATCAACGCGGTTTCCAATTTTTAGAAAAACAAATTAAGTCATGTATGTTCAAAGAATAGCTTTCCTTTTGTTTCCTTCTTCTCATTCATGCTCTAAAACCTTCTTTTGTTGGTGATAGTTTCCTGACGCATTCATGGATGAAACATAGGAATAAGAACATTAATCCTATTTGGTTAGATTGGATTGCCGACCCAATTGTGGCTTGTACTAATTGGTTGTAACTGCTTCTTTCTTTTACCCACTAGTCTCTTGCTAGTTGGAGCTTAATAATATTGATGTTCCAAAAAAAGTTTCCCGATGCATAAACATTCAAGGAGTCAGTAAATCAAGATACGTATGATAATCGTATTAAACCTTTTACATGCATAGCAGTGAATATATAAACATTCACGGGACCAGTCAATTAAAATAGAGTAGCAGGATATCCGCGTTGCGACGGTGGATACCTTGTAATTAAAATCTAGGCATCAACAAAATAACAATAAGTAGCTGATTAAGCTGAGAAAAACAAAAAGAAAATGATCTCGGTCTGGCACGGTTCAACGGTTCACACCGGTTCCAACCGAAGCTTTCCGGTTTGTTTTCGGATGACTTTTATTGGCTAGCCGAATCGGTGGCGACTCCGTTTCCCGGTTGAACCCGTTAGTTTGGTCCGGCTTTCAAAACCATATGTAATATCAACTTACTTGCATATAAATTGTATAAAGCTTTGTGTGTTTTATTAGTTTGTGCAATATATATAGTAACATGTATTTTTCATTTTAGGGGTGTTTTAAAAATAACATTTATAAAAAGAGTTGAAAAATCAATTGATGAATGTATTGGTAGATTGTGTTTAATTAGTTTATACTTTGTGCTTTATTTATTATCTTAATCTTAACTACCTATAATGTAAAAATGGTCAACCTTGAAAGTGAACTCTTGAAACTTTGGTCAATCTTGAAATCTTGAAATATTGGCTACACATTTAAATGATGACTTAGGATCAAATGAGAAGAAAACTTAAAATGAAAAGGATGAGAAATAACTATAATCACACATTTGACATGCATCGACTTAAATTAGATGCATCCATAATCTTTTTGATGCACCATAATATATTTTCTAGCAAAAAATTAGATGCATATACATATATTAGATGCATTTCATCAAGTTAGACAAATCCTATACATTTTTCGTCCTCTGCGGGTCAAATTTGTTGTTAGTACTACTTTGCATAGTTTTCACTTCAAATAACTTTTCGGAACTAATTGGGATGCATTTAAATGAATAGAGATGCATCTAAATCAAGTCGATGCATCTCAAATGTGTGGTTATAGTTATTTCTCATCCTTCTCATTTTAAGTTTTCTTCTCACTGGAAATGATATCTTAACTACCTATAATGTAAAAAATGGTCAACCTTGAAAGTGAACTCTTGAAACTTTGGTCAATCTTGAAATCTTGAAATATTGGCTACACATTTAAATGATATTAAAGGAAATGTTGAAAATGTTAGTCACCAATGCAAATGTTGAATTAACGAGGTGGAGATATACAGCAATGCAAATCACATTTTTTAGGAAACATGCAAATAGGAAACATATTTCATATTAATGGGAGATATGTCATATTAATGTAGATATTACAAATTAATGGAGATGCAAATTACAAATAGGAAACATTATTTAGGAAACATGCAAATAGGAAACATTATTTCATGCAAACGGAATGTCAATGCAAAAAAAAAAAAAATTACATAAGCGGGAAAATTACATATTAATTAATGGACATGCAAAATTACATAATTTCGTCGGTTTAATCTTAATGAAAACATTGAAATACTTTTAGAAAAGTTGACTTGAGAGAGAAGTTGAAACTTCTCTATACCTCCTTATAAAAGCCTAACACACAAAGGGAAAAACACACTAATCCCCATTCTCTAACTTTTTCTCTAAAACACAAACACACATTCATCTCACTCTCAAAATTAGGGATGGCACCCGTGGGTAATGTGCACGGGTACCTCTAACCCGTCACCCGCCCACGTAGATTTTTTCTCACCCGTCACCCACCCATCACCCACCAATGGGTACAATTTTCTACCCATGCCCTTACCCACGGGTATTTGTTGCCCATGGGTAAACCCATGGGTTAGTGTTATGCAACAAAATTAAGAAACGATGATATGAAAACTAATTACGAAACTGCGTAATAAGACATTAATCAATTTGCGAAATACAACTTTGATTACTTGATCTTTCATATTCTGTTTTTAGTCTTGAAACTCAAACAAACTTTTAGGTTAATGTGTTTTCTTGAGACTTGGTAGTAACTATTAAATGTATACCTATAACATCATAAATATTTTAATTAGTATAATTAATTTTAACATAGGTTTACGGGTACACCCACGGGTATTTTGACGGGTATACCCGTGGGTATTTTAAATGGGTGTTATGGGTATAGATTTTCACCCACGACCCACCCGTGGGTGAAAATTGACGCGTTTACCCACCCATTTGTGGCGGGTACCCGTGGGTTGTGGGTTTTTTCTCGCCCATTGCCATCCCTACTCAAAATACATACATGCTATTATGGAGTATTATTTTCATAACTATTTGGATTATTAGGGAATCCAATGCTAAAAAAATATGCATTTTTTTTAATGGTTTTGTTGTACATGGGCTGGACAATATTTGTAAGTACTTTTGGTAGGTAGTTGAAAGTTGAGTCGTATATGGGCAGAGCAATAACCGAATGTCTACAATGCATTTGTGTATTTGTAGTGTAGCTACACATTTAAAAAATACTAATATTTTTGAAAAATTTATGTAATGAGGCAATGTTTTGAAAACCGGGTTTCAAATCGACCCGATCGAGTCACCGGGCACCGGGTCAACCGGTTCGACCGCCGGGTCAACCCGGTTTTCAATTTATTATTTTTATTATTTTTTAGACCAGGTCAACCGGTTCGACCGCCGGGTCAACCGATTCGACCACCGGGTCAACCCGGGTTAATATTAAAA
>LBNU01019277.1:123870-143458 GCA_014162995.1 Artemisia annua
TTATCGGCTTATTATCAAAGATGGAAGAAGTATCAATGAAGGATGGACAGACACCACTTTCAAGTATGAACATAAACTTGTTTTGGTGTTGTTCATCCTTCAATTGATTCATCTTTGCTTTTATCAAAATACAGAAACAATTATCAAGTATAATTTGTAGGTTCGATGCTTCAATTTAGTGTCTTCGTCTTCCATCATTTTGGTAGGTTAGAGATTCAAGGTTGAATAATATGTTGTTGTTGGCTAGGGTAGAAAGGATGATAGTTCATTGGTAATATAAATTTAATATGATTTCATTCATGCTAGATTAGCTCTCTAATGTTGTAGAATCTACATAATTAATATGTATGTTCGTCACATCTAAGGGAGCAATATAAATGATAGTAAGAATCTGTTTTCTAATAACCTAAAGCTCAATAATCAGGGCATATCTATCTAGCGTTGTAGAAGGTTCCATTGCTTAATTTGGAAAACGTCTACTACCGTTTGTGTGGTTGATCTTGATCACTGGCCTTGGCCCTTTCAATAATGTACCTTGATTAAAACTTTTGTCCCGACAATGAAGATACATTCTTGAAAGTGCCAAAGCTAGTGATCAAGCGCACACAAACGTTATTAGACGGTGTCCAAATAACAAAGCAATGGAGCCTTTCTGCAACGTTAGCTAGATCTGTCCTGATTATTGAGACGTCTTCAATGCGATAATGATATAGTGTGTATTGTTCATGACAGGCCACACTCCTTCATTATCGCATTCAAGATGAGTGATGTTACTTAGACTCTATTCTTTACTCAACATTTGTAGATTGTTTGTATCACTCTGTTAGTTTTATATATATGTATGCTGTATTTTTGATATGTAGGAAGTGAGTTTGTAAAACTTTGAGTCTGGAATTTCAACATACCTTTTCATTCTCAGTTCCCATACAGTTTCTTTTGTTTTTTCAACAATCTAGCAATGCGCCTGGTGCAGGCCTTTGCTCAAAGGGAGTTGAAACGACAAAAGGAGCTGTAGCGGGAACTAAGAAGGGTTAAGTATGTTGGTTTACTGCATTCCACTCCTTTTTATGATGTAAATGAGTATGGAATTTCAACATACCTTTCCATTCTCAGCTCCCATACAGTTCCTTTTGTTTTTTTAACAATCTAGCAATGCGCCTGGTGCAGGCCTTTGCTCAAAGGGAGTTGAAACGACAAAAGGAGCTGTAGCGGGAACTTAGAAGGGTTACGTATGTTGGTTTATTGCATTCCATTCAAGTGACTCAAATTCATTTCACATATCAAGCAGTTCTGAAGGTCTTCCAAATACATGGGCAGGCACTTGTGAGTATTTTTATTTCTCTTGTCTCTCTTGTTACACTGCTTTGATTCTTGAAAGTTTTGAAGGAAAAGAAAATGTATTCTGGATCAGGCACAAAAAAGGAAGATGCTAGGAAGGTTAAATCTCCAAAAAAGACTGCCAAAGAGCTTTTTGATGAGAGGGTTCAGGTGCTAGGCCTGCCCAATGATAAGACTTATGAAGAAAAGGGCATAAAACCATGGGAACCAAAAATGCCCAAAGTTTGTTCAAAAGCGAAGAGTAAAAAGAAAATGTATTAGTTGAGTTAGGTAGTAATTTGAAAACACATGTGCAATCCTTTTGTACTACTTTATTTGACTTTATGAATGAACCTGTGTAATCCTTTTGTAATTTTTCATTTCAAGTTTTAATGGAAAATGTTTAATGTTAATTCCCGTACTTTGTCATTGCTCAATTTTCTCATTAATTGTTACAATATTTTGATCTTTGTGTTCATTAAGAAGAACTTGGGATATATTTTGTATTATGTTAATCAAAAGTTTCTGCTGCTAAGAAAACGTTACTGCAGGTGGGTTTGTACTGCTAGATATGAGAGTGCAGGGGTGGATTGGGGACATTTACACTTAAGGGTTTAAATCCCCAAATTAAACTAGTTATAAGACGATATACTTTCGTACATCGTTTACTACATAACATTGTCTACGGATAAACCCATATGGTTCATCCTACATAATTACATACCATTGTCTAGTGGCAAACCCATTTGGTTTGTCATACGTCAAATACTTACAACAGTAGTTTATCCAACTTACAAAAAATTTCAAACATTGTTTCACCCATCAACACACATCAAACCTTAAAAGTCTTTGGGACCTGTCTGTGTCATCGGTTAAACAGAAGCGGACCGTTGCAGCTGCACCAAAGTGGGCTTCCCGTCTCAACCCCCTGAACCCATCGCATGAAACAATGAACACCTTCCTACTCACCTTCCCTCGACCACGGCTAACCACTGTCTTCTCACGTACATCGAACACTTTCTCTATCATTTGGTGCTTCAAAACAGCGACAGTGTACCCATACAAGTTGTACTTGCGCACAATTTTTGCTGGTATACTCTGTTACAAAATGTACAAAACTAACCATTAGCTCTTTGGGGATTATTCTAACACACATTATGATCTATCAATCATCCTATCAGACACACAATATCTCAGACAAATGAAAATGAAAATGCTACAAGTGTGTTACTGCTGCTGCATATTAAGGATAAGGCTGCTTATGAAATTTAGTGCTGCTAGTACTAAGTTACAACTACTATAGATTGTTGCATATTAAGCTTATTAAGGATAAGTCTGCTTATGGAATTCAGTGATGCTGCTACTAAGTTACAAATGCTATAGATTGATAGTTGTTTAGTATAGATTGATAGTTGTTTAGTTTGTATTTTCATTGAAATTGTAGCATAACAATTTGACAAATTATAAAAGTTTTCAAGACACTTACAAGTCGTCCATCTCTCCAGAAGCATGCAGTCAGTGGTCTGTAGAATGCCCTATCTTCTTGGTCATGGACAGTGTGACACGACCATTTGCACATCCAGTTCATCCGTAGGGGTTCAAAATCTGAATTTAATAATACAAAATGAGTAAGTTACAGATAATCCACAATGTTACAAAGATATCATATACTTGATGTAGTTAAAGCTAATAAAGGAAAAGATACCATAGTCATTTGGTTGGTGACACGGGGCATTCATGGCAATAGGGGTGCTGTATGTCTCCACAGTTGTGATGGCCCCTCCATCAGAACTAAACAACATCAGATTATATTCCTGGCCCCCGACAACCTGAGTAAAAACCATCTTCTGACCCTCCTGCATATCCAAGTCTCGAACGAGTGTCAACCAACCACCCCCATACAAGAATTTGTGGACGTATCGATCATAGATATCAAGCTCACTGGCCACACTAACATTGTAGTCTCTCGTGTTAGTGGTAACCACGACCGAACGAGTAGGGGTTGGACCATCCAGATATCTCAGAAAGTAATGATCCAACGACTGCATAAGCAGAGATGTGTCGGTCACATCCACTAAACACCTCCAAAATGGGGCACTCTCGGGTTCATAGTTGTGGAACTCCAACCCATCCTCACCATAGCAAGCAACATAAAACAGATTTTCACCCTCCTCAATAAAATGCACGGACGAAACATAAGAGCAGGCGATGTTGTGATTGACAAAATCATTCCACCTTTCTCCCTCAACAACACAAGTAAGTTGTGAGACTCTCCTAACACGAACTTTCCATCTAACCCCCCTACAGTTAACTAAGAAGATATAACTATCGCCATGATAGGAACCTCCTAGAACATAATCATCATGCAGTTCCTGTATATGAAATTTAATTTTTAACCATTGTGATCAATTAAATACTAATTAAACTAGTGTCTTAGAGAAATAACAGCTTGTCAATAATGGTGTTAACTTACAAACACATCCAAAGCCTCTTCAGGAGTGCCCAAAGTGCAAATAAATTGATTTCCAAACATGGTTGTTACTGCATTAACGATTAAGGTTACAAAAAAATGCAAATAACAGTTTGAATGAAGTAAAAATCAGTAAATGTGGTTACCTGGTACGTGTGTTTTTGGAAGAATCAAGACTGCTAATCACCGATTGTATTGTTTGAGAAGATAGACCGTTTATGTCTGTGTGATTTTTTTGTGTTAAACACGCTTAGTTTTGTTATTTGGAAAAATATCGTCGTCGATTTTCGTGAAATTAGTGTGGGTAGCTGAAGTGTGTTAAAGTCGGGACACAGGAAATGACGAAAATACCCTCACGTGCAACGCACGTGAGGGCTCACTAACGGGCTAGCAGCATTAAGTTCTGCCTAGCAGCATTAAGTTCCGAGTTACTAGCATTCACCCGAATTCCAATCCAAACAACTTTTTCTTTGCTTTTCCTGCAAAATGTTAGTCTAGACACAAAGAAATACAAGCCATAACATATGCACAATGATCCAAACATCTAATTATACTTAGCAGTTCTAAGTATAACTAGGAGCATTGTAATGGGGCAAATGAAGAGCCATGACTAGATAGATCATATACATAAGTTATCAGAAATGTGGGACCATATGTATCTAATTGTGACTACGCTTAAATATTGTGTGACAAAATATGACTCTATGATTTAGTCACACAAAAACTCAATGTGACTAATATCAAGGTTAATGATAACTGACTAACCATTGTGCTATAAATAATAGTCACGTGAATACTTCACAATGTGACTATTTTGAATGTATTGGTCACATATAATACCCTTATAACGTGGCCATAAACATCCTATTGATACACATTTGTGATATGGTGTGACTATTGTAAAGCCTATAGTCACATGATCGTGCTTCAAATAACTGTGACTATACACATTAGGATTTGGCAAGCAAACACACGTTAAACTTTAGACACACATATTAACTTACGTGACCATATGTGTCGAATTTTCGTTACACTTAATCATGTTTGTATGGTTTTGTGTCACCATATATGACATTTGGTCACACTCTTCAAGTGTGTGACATATATTTGTCACTCTTAAATGCATTTCGTGACTAACGCTTCTGAATTTTTAGTTGTCACACATTTCAAATTCATATGTGGCTAACTATTCAACAAAGAATAACAGTCACGTTTATATAATGTGTGACAAAATTGACTATATAATTTAGCCACATACACAAGTACTTCGTGTGACCATATATCTTCTTTGGTCACACTGGTCAATTGTGTGACATATATTTGTCACATATGTATATCTGTAGCGTGACTAATGTTTCGAGCTGATTTGCATCGGTCACACGTCCCAAATTAAACGTGACTAAATGATGGAAAAATATTTACCAGTTACCCTCTAGTCACATATATACACAAATGCGTGACAAATATTTTACGAAATGGTCACACAAATCAGATCAAGTGTGGCTGTTTATTTAACGCTGGTACATTTGGTCACGCAAAAATGTCACAGTGTGACCGTTCAAAAATGACCATGTGTGACGAAAGGTCATTTTTGGCCTAGTGATATCTAGACTACAGAGACTCTGCGCTTCAACATCATCAACATAGTTTACTATTGTTGTAATTTTACATTGTTAATGTATTTATAGGTCTCATTGTAACCATTCACGTGTGACGATATCTTGGAGGGAGATTGTTAGCCTTGCTATTTTATAAAAGATACCGTCACACAAAAGAAATGGACTAGATATATAGCTGTTAGCCTTAAAAGTTATGTTATAGTTGGGAATTGCAATAGGATTAATGTGTACAGACTAGTCTTGCCATATGGGTATAGATTAGTGTGTAAAGTAGTATAAATACCCTCCTAGTGGCAACTAGGAAGGCTGGATGTCTCATTGTAATACAAGGTGTGTGTGTTTTCCTTCTTTCTCTCTCTAGAAAACACACGCATCTTCCCCATTATTTTAATCTAATAATACCATGTCTTTTCTTTATTTCGAGCATCCCCGACCTCCTGAAAGTGTTTCTTGGTCACAACAAGTGGCATCAGAGCTAACCAGGGGCGAATCGTGGTGTTTTGTGGTGTAAAAATGTGTTTTTGGGTGTTTTTTCTCGGAAAAGTACGTTTCTTATCGAGTATGTATGCATTTTATCGAGTATGCATGCATTTTATCGAGTAAGGATCACAAATTTCGAGTATGGCATGTATTCTATCGAGTTTGGCTTGCTTTTATCGAGTATGGAGGGGTTTTATCGAGTATGAGCCCTAAAATCTCGAAATTTCGAGTATGAATCTGTTTTTATCGAGTATGGAACTCCTTTTATCGAGTATGGCTGTTTCTATCGAGTAAGGAACCAGTTTTTATCGAGTTTGAGCTACTCTCAGTCTTTACCGAGTAAGCTGTCTGTTCTACCGAGTAAGGCTTATCGAGTAAGCCCAGATTCTACCGAGTAAGCATAGCTTTTACCGAGTAAGGGAATAACTTTCGAGTTTGGGACTGTTTTACCGAGTATGAGTACTGTTTAGCGAGTTAGCCCTAAAATTTCGAGTTTGTGAGCTAGTTTAGCGAGTAAGGCTTTAATTCTATCGAGTAACTTCATATTTGGCAAGTTAGCCTTAATTCCTTATCGTTCATCGAGTAAGGACTTTTCTAAGGTCAATTCTAAACGAAACTCTGCCCAAATTGCTCTAGGTTATCGAGTAAGGAGTGATATTTTGAATTTCAAGGGCTTTATTACCGAGCATCAAGGAATGAAATTCTATTGAGTTTCTCAAGGTTTCGTTGAAAACCTAACATACAAAACCCTAGTTTTCAAACCCTAATTTACCGAATTAGGGCATATCACTTACTTATCTCAACACCAAAAACACATGATATACTTGGTCTACACTTCATTGAAGATGCTTCGTTTCATCATTTCATAAACTAAATACCAATATATCACACTTTAAAACACACCACGTATAGCTTGAAAAGATCCTGATCAAGAATCACAATCCAATGACAACGGCTAGTATCAGATGTTTGTGACTACGGGGATAATTCTTTATCATTTATTTGGGTTTGAAGTGAAGTTTTACGGATGCGTGTACTTATTTCATCTTCTTTCTTTCTTCCCTTCCGCGAAGATGACTTGTTTGGGCATATATATGTTAATGGTGACGAAGACTTGGATATCTAGTTACTTTTGTGATTCTTTCTCTCTATACCCACAAAGTAACTATCACTCTCAGTGTCTCATGTAGTTGAGGATATGTCAAGAGGCAATGTGCTTAATTCACTTTTGTTAGTAGTATATGGTACACCGTTCTTAGTCACAAGATGAAGTACAAGCTTAAGTCACAAGTCTGGGGAATCTTACTTCATTCTCAAGTTCGTCATATTGAGCTTTTCCTCCTGAGATTAATTGAAATAGCCGTCGTCGTTGATTCAGAGGTTGATAAAGAGTAAGACGATTTCATATGGTATCGTTAGTAGATTGGGATTATCGACATCTTCACATGTGCTGATTATGTTTTATGCTAAAGTGCTTCCGGTTAATACTTCATGTGCACAATGTTATGCTGATTTCGATGAGATCGCAATCATCAGGGGAGAGAAATGTGTACATCAAGGACGTACAAAAGGTTCACGTGACCAGGCTTAACCGTTTCTACCTTTGTTGGTTACATGTGTACATTATGGGCTGATTTGTAAGATAGCTGGAATGCATTTTGTTGAAGATGAAGATACTTTGTTCCCCCGAATGGACAATCTTGAAGAAGGTCGAGTCTACAGTCTGTTCTACATTTTCCGCTGCGTGTTAGAAGACTAAAGACGGATTGCATTTAGTTATCAAAAGACTTCTTCAGATTCAGGGTATTCATCAGAAATGTTGTCAGTTTGGGGGAGAGCACTAATTAGGGGAGAGTGTACTCATTGTTGTCAGTTTGCAATTAACCCCTAATTAGATTTGCTCACACTGTTCTTCTGCAAGTAAAGACATGGCAGCTGAGATGTTTCTGGAAGCTGAATGAAGCAATGAAGGTTGAAGACCACTCTCAGAGCTGATGCGCTTATATTTTGTATTTAATCTTACTTGTAGGGAACTTTGTAAGCAATTCCCATATAACATCACTTTGGGGAGAGATTGTTAGCCTTAAAAGTTATGTTATAGTTGGGAATTGCAATAGTATTAATGTGTAAGGACTAGTCTTGCCATATGGGTATAGATTAGTGTGTAAAGTAGTATAAATACCCTCCTAGTGGCAACTAGGAAGGTTGGATGTCTCATTGTAACACAAGGTGTGTGTGTTTTCCTTCTTTCTCTCTCTAGAAAACACACACATCTTCCCCATTCTTTTAATCTAATAATACCATGTCTTTTATTTATTTCGAGCATCCCCGACCTCCTGAAAGTGTTTCTTGGTCACAACAATAGCAAATAGTACCTTAGGGACTATTATTGTAATTAGGCAAACTAGTAAGGTGATGAGCCTATAAATACCCCTCATGACTCTCCATGAGGGGTGTGGTAAAGTGTGTGTAAAGTTTCATTATTGTCATTTATAACATAAACCTTTCTCCACCTTTCTCTTTCTACTTTCTCTCTCTAGAACCATGGCGTATTTCCATCAACCGCGACCTTCGGAACGTGAATCTTGGGTTCTACATATCCCAAGTTAAAAATCGTTTTAAGATAGACACCTAAAAATGCAATTATCACTAAATATAATGCATTTCCGGTTTACAGTGGATATGGAAATATGTAGTATATATTAATGTTCTTGATATTATGTAACTATGTGAATTATGGATCCATGTCTTGATACGTACTCAAAGAATTGTATACCACGATAATTTAGTAATCAAACATCTCTTTTCTTAAATGTTTATCGAAGACATTTGTCAAAAAGTAGTCTGGGAATGCATTATTGGAGCATTCGTAAACATACATTTGATTGCAAGAAATGCCTTGTTGCAACCACTAGTGAAGACAAATGACAAGTTGTTAACTAAGTTGACATCAAAAGCCTAAATGGATTTTTTAGATGAAGAGTTCCTCACTTTATTCTGGGAACATTCACCGTAAATCATATCTGTATAACATGATTTAGTTTCAGAGATGTTAGAACTTGCGTACAGGTTTGGTGACAATCAATAATTTCCTTGGATAACTCTTTGAATAGTTAATGTAGGGTTAATAGGGATATCTTTTTCCGCATAGAGGAATGCTACATCCACATAAATAATCCACAAAAAGAATCCACACGCTGATGTGGCAGGAGCTGATTGGTTTATTTTGGTATACATTCTCTCTTTTCTCTATGATTAAACCAATCAGCTCCTGCCACATCAGCATGTTGATTCTTTTTGTGGATTATTTATGTGGATGTAGCATTCCCCTTCCGCATATATATAGTATTTTGACCGTATATTAGCCTTAGTTTTAATAGATCTAAAAAGGGATATAATGCAAAGAATCACTCACAATATGGAAAGTATCAAGAGAAGAAACACTAAGAATTGTTATATGTGTTTTTGAGACCATAACTACCTGTTATAACTACAGAAACAAAGGCAGTCAGGGGGAAACCCACTAGTACATACGCCACATTCCCAGGCGACTTTTTTGGCATCATGCCGACATCATGACGTCGGTATCATACGATCCCGTCGACACGACGTAGGCCCTAGTTTGTCAAGAATGCCTCGTCGGCAACAACTATCCCATCGACAATGCCGGTCGACAACGTGGGTCCCACATGGTTTTCCAGTCAAAGGTTTTGGTGGTCCGACATTATAATCCCGTCGACACGTCGACGGGAGAATGATACTAATTATCTAACTAATTAGTATTCGTTAATTATGTTTAAAATCATCCCGTCGACATGACGTCGGGATGGTTTCGTCAAAGTCAATTGGCTAATCAACGATGTTTTATGATACCGACGTCATGACGTCGGCATCATAAAATAAATAATTAAATATAATGTGATGATACCGTCGACATGACGTCAGTATCATAAAATAAATTATTAAATTTAATGTTATGATACCGTCGACATGTCGACGGTATTATACTGGTATGCTGCTAAACAGCAGGCTGCCAGCAAATTTCTAGATTTTTTCCGAAAAAAATCTACCAAAACCTGTAAACAACCAGAACCTTTAACCAACCAATTTTAACATGTCCTAACACATACAACTCGACATCGGCTAAAACACTTGCAAATTATCGCTAAACACCCTCAAAATGCATTAAAACATATAAAGTCTACAAAACGGGGTGTGGTAATATCTAAACCTAGCTGCCATATCACAAATGTTTCAATATCCGCGATGTTCAAGTCGCCAAAAGGTTAAACTACAAAATACTAAGATAAGGGTCGCCAAAATATTGTTTCAAACATAAGTACAACACAAAATAACCCAAGTTTGTACCTCTACATCCCCAAGTCACTCATCATCACTATAACCATCCTCATCGCCTCCGCCACTCCGGCTCCCGCTCCGGCTCCCACTCTCACTCCCGCTCCTGCCAGCTGAGCCACTACCTCCAGCGCCAGCTCCACTGCCCGAGCCATCCACGGTTTGAGAACCCGCCTGACTAATATACTGGGCCCATTGCGGGTGGGTCGAGACAAAACCGGTCAACAAAGCGACCTGCGCCTTCATGGCCTTACGTTCTTTAGCATCTTCCTGGATCTTCTTCTCAGCCTCAGCAATCTTCTTTTCAGCTTCAGCAAGCTTCTCGTCCATCTCGGCCATACCTAAAAACGAAATAATCAAAATTTAAAAACAGCCATTGCAATACATAATTTGAGTCATGAGTAATCTATAATTAATATTATCACACTGTACATACCTGGAGGTGGAGGCGGGGTGTATGGTAACGGTGGCCTACTCATGCCGGGTAACATGAACGAGCCGAGATGATATGGTTTTACACGAGATGTTAAACGAACGAGCCGAGATGATATGGTTCTACACGAGTGACAAGTCCAAGAAACCCTAGATAATATCACACCATCTGTCACCAAAACACTTCCCACCAAAATTTCCCACCTAATTACCCACCAAAATTTTTCCACCAAAATCTTGGCGCCAATACTTCCCACCAAAAGCTAGCTAGCAGATCTGCTCTTATATAAATCACAAAAGCTACCAACCAACATCACAACCTCTTATACTCAAAACCACTCAACCTCACAACCACAAACACATACTCTTATCATGAAGATGGCGGAATTTGAAGCTTTTGCTTGTCCTTGTGGACGAGGAGACGTAATTCTGCGAGAATCGCATAAACCTTACTCCCGTGGTAAACTATACTATGCGTGCCCTTTATCAAAGGTGAACAATTACATACTTTTTTTGTGTATTATATAAATAATTTGGTTAGTTGTTAAAAATAATATTTTTTACTCTTTAACAGGGTTGGACAAAGGACTATGGATGCGATTTTTTTTTATGGTAGGAGGAACGACTCGCTAAAATGACTGGTTCTCTTGGAGCTTCAACGCCTCCAACTCATTCCGCAGGACCATCCATAACTCCATCTTGTTACACTGCAGGACCTTCAATATCAAGTCCTGGAAATACAGAGTGTTCAAACTGCATCAAACTGAATCACCAGATAATGGTACTCAATAAAATGCTAGAAGTGTATATGCATCCCAACAACCACACAATTGAATCAGCTGCCTTATTTCATGACCTTTATAATGACATGCTAGGCGGCATGGGAAATCTTCGTATATAGTGTTGTTGTTATTGTTATTGTCGTTATTGTTGTTTGTTGTGTTATTGTTGTTGCTGCTGTTGTTGTTGTTTGTTGTGTTATTGTTGTTGTTTAATAAAATGTCGTTGTTGTTGTGAAAACTGATGTCGAACGTGCTTTATATTTTTAATTCGCACGCTTTAATGTTGGAGTAATACGTATGTTTTAAATATACAATTTTTCAACACTAAGTTACATATGCACAAAGAATGGAATGGAAGGAACAATATCACAATTAACAAACACGAAGGCAAACCATTTATTTAAAACACGACAAGCAAACTAAACAACTCGACAACCAAACGAAACCACTCAAATTAAACAACTCCACAACCAAATAAAACAACTCAAACTAAACAACTCGACAACCAAACGAAACAGATCAAACGAAACAACCCGTTTATTTTTTTTGCGGCTACTTCCCGCTTTGCTTGAACTCGCACCATCTTTTCCCTTCCTTTCTCTCATTTTCTTGAGATGTGCAAACGTAGCTTCCAGATCTGTTATTCTATTTTCCAGATTGTCAATTTCGGTGTCGACGTCAAACGTGCTTTCAGCTTCATCGTCACCTCCAACAGTAGCAGCTTGAGCTTCAGCAGCATCTAGCTCTTACAAATACTCTCTATAGTACGGCTTTTTCCTTAACCATTCCAGAATCCGGTCTTCTGCCACGGCCCACAATTCGCATAAGAGCAATATTCATCAAAAATTTCCCAGCCCCAATGAAGCATAATTTCATTATACAGGAGCTCGTGTGATAAAGCCTTTGACCACTCCTGTTCCGGCGTTAAACCATCCATTGTTATGTGTGTTTTGTGAGAATTGACAAATGGTTTTGTGAGAATTTATGTGTAAAATGAGACGGGAAATGATTCGATATACATAAGTAAAAAATTGGCGGTAAAAAGGTAAAATTAGGAGGGGAGATAATCCCGTCGACATGTCCACGGTACTAAACAGGCGGGAAAAATCCCGCCATACTATTCGCCAGTATTTACAGTAATTCTATGACTAAATGCGATCATAACACTAAACACAGCAATTAACTCTAATCAAACGCTAATTATATTATTATTCGTGATTAATATACTCCCATCGACATGTTGACGGGAGCATATTGGCGGGATAAATTCGCGCCCAAGTTTTGGCAATTATTGAGGTTGAAAAGTTTGACCAATGTGGTCCCGTCGACATGTTGACGGGAGCATATTGATCTGAAAAATTCAACGCGTTTGGCCTCGATCAAGCGTTTTTTTGGTCGTTTTCTTCATTGTCCCGACAACAAAGTGTCGACGGGATCATTTCGTCGCCCGTTCTCCTGTTTCTTGTAGTGACCTTTGTGGCGGTTGGCTTCGAAGGAAATAAGAGTCGAATCGTTGGTGGGACCTCCGCAAGCGGCGATGCCCCCTGACCCGCTCCGTGTGTCAGGTCGATACGGATTCATGTGAGCTCATACGATTGTGCACTCTGCACCTTTTAAACCATAATAGAAGTTGATATGAAATCCCTTCGGGTGGGTCTTGTGTAAATCACACTTACATAAAATTATTGAGACATTTAAATCACCATTAAAAGATGGATATCGTATATTACTAGGAAGATTTATCGGTAGCACAATGAGGACATATGATTTTATTATATCCTCCATATGCTTCATTTTGCATTCTAGGTAAAGAACTAGGTATAGTAGAACACAAATACTAAGACCAGGCGTAATAAGGTCCTGAAGACCGAGTCTTAGGGTCTTGAGGACGCGTTGTTCTTATTACATAGCTAGGCATATGGAGCAAGCATCTTGGATGAAAAATTTGCAAGACTCGTTCGATGCCAAGACCGAGCCGTGTAGTGTGTGTTTTGGTATGTTATATGTGTTTAAGTGAGGTATATTATAGTGGTGTAGGTTGTTGTCTTATTACACTAAACTGACGGTGAAGTTTGTTAGAGAGAGGGAAAGCTTATGTGATGCAGAGGTGGCAGTGGTGAATGCAGTCTTAGGTCACCTTATTACATCTAGCCTAAAAGTTTCAATAAGCACTCAAAACCAATGACCAGTGGCGGGGCGGCCCTGAGGATTTGAGTACCCAGTGCGAGCCAAGAAAAAAATGCCCTTAACTCCTAGCAAATTTTCTTTTTTTGTAAATGATAACTAATGTTATAACAATTAATTATATCCATAACAAAATCATAGTATTAAAAATACATACCATAGTAGTTAACCGATGATTCGTGAAGTTCTCCTAGCATTCTTCATAGCAAATTGGTTGATTAGCTCTTCACAATTTAAAAAATTTCCAAAAATTTGTGCCCCATTCGAAAATGTGCCCTGTGCGGGAATCGGGTTTGCACCCCCTCCGGGCCTCCCCTGCCAATGACAAGCGGGATTTCTATTGCCCACCTTGCCCATTCTTCATACATCATGGACATCTCTTCAAATTGTTTTTGACAACAAAACAACCGATATAATAAAGCATCATTGCCATCAAAGCCAAAATTCTTTTTCCGTTTATTAGCTTTCTGGTTCTATCAAGAGCTGTAAATCCGCTACTGTCCTCTAAAACTGTAACCACAATACTCATCATCTAAAGAGCATCGTATCGACATGTGCATTGCAGATCTATTTTAGAAAAAGTGCTAAAGTATAGAAAATGCTTGATGACATAAGCTGTAATCTTCCTGCCAATGCTTAAATGACCTCAAAAGTAAAGATGTTATTGGCCTCAAATGTAACGATAATTATATTTTGCTAGATTTGGATACGTAAGACAGTAGTTCATTGCATAGAGACTAGTATCATATGTCTTTGTATTTGTCATTTGTATTACCTATATATACTGATCTATTCTTAACTAGAGGAGGGGGCTTGCAATATACAATTTCTTATCTCTTAATGAGTTCTCTCCTCCTTCTCTCAAACTTCACACACTCTCTTTCTCTAGAACTTCATAACCATAACTTATAGATTTTTGATCCTAGAGATGTAAACCGCATAAATGCCATTGAGAAACGATATGCAACCGACAGTGAGAGTGGCTATTTCTAGTTCGTGGACACTTTCAAGAATACATTCATGATGCTCAATGTACCCCGGTACAAGATTCATAAGAAGAAGAATAATACTTGAAACTTCTTCTGTAGTAGCAGCTCATGGACGTCTCTAATAGCATATTTTTACATGGTTATTTTAATGTCACCCTTGAGTTGTGAGATTTCAAATGAGAAGTCCTTATCAAGAGGTTCCAATTCACATATGGAAGTCACTTTGAACTGTGGATGTTTGGAAAAATGACTAGGCATAAGATTACTTTAATAGGCTTCCAGTTCCTAGCTTTCTATTGAGTTCATTGTTTATTTAATAACTCCAAGCATGCTCAACGGCTGCCTGGGCTTCACAACGACATTATTTTGGTTCTCTACCCCTGTGGTTTTTAGTATGGGAATATATTAGCTACAATTCTTTGTAGCCAATTGGTTACAATTTTATGCTATAAATGTGGGTTCATGATTCTTTTTGTGGGTCCTTGATTTTTTTTATGTGGGTCATTGATTCATTGCTTGTGTATTTTTTGTGAAGGATTATAGCCAATTGACTAAAAAAATTGTAGCCAAGCTATCCCCTTTTAGTATACTTATATTAGATGAACAAGAGTTTCTCTTAAACTGTTTGGCCTATTTAGTGCCCACTGATCGTGAACTAGGATTTGAATATAAAATACCTTAAGTGTAAACAAAGTTCCCGAATGAAAAGAAACATCCAGGGAGTCATCTTCAACGTCTAAAGAAAGACTCAACAATTCCTGAGGCTAAACTCAGTACAATACCAGAACCAAGAAGAAGATGATGGAGTCAATGAATGATAACAATAATTCAAAGACTCTCTAAAAATCTCCTCAAACCCCAAACTTAGTTACCTAGGAAAAGTATCAAGTCACTGAAATAATAGACGGGATTTTTTTTTGGAAAATAAGTAGTATAAAACACTAATAAAAAAGTCAAGATAGTACTAGAGTTGATAAAAAAAGATAAAAAGTTCTCAACAATGTTCCTTAAAGCATGGTCGGACATGCCCTTAGAATTGAAGCATTTAATGTAAGTGTACTACAAAGTTAAATGCTTGACACGTTATTTTTACCCCACGAGTGCCCACCTCGATACTTGCCTATAAATAAAAATGTTATAAAGGAGTAAATATTCATCTCTTGCATTAAAAGTTATAGACTTTCAAGAGAGCATTCCTCATCCAAATAGAACTATAGTCCCTAAGTATTGAGTTGGTTAGCATAGTTCTTACTTAAACAATAACTTTGGTTTTAGTTTTAGTTTAGTGAGGAGATCCACCACATATTGTCATTCAACTTAGATTGTTATTCGGCAAACAATTTTTAGTAAATTTTTTGATTCACTTTTAATAAGAATTTAAACGTTAAAAATATCTTTGTGTTTACTTATCTTGTTCGAGTTAAACTTACATTGTCAGACATGAAAGTTGATCAGGTAACTTAGTTATATCTTAGTAACCAACTAAAAGGGAACAACATAAATCTAACAATAAAATTGGTCAATCATATTTTTGCTCTTTAAAGTAGGTGAATCTATGATGATATTATAAAAAAGAGTGATGATCAAAATATCATATGCAACAAAATCAGAGACCATTGAAGCCTTGAAGGTTAAGCTCATCTTGTGTCTTGGGCAGCTATTGATAATACTTAGAAGAGGTAAACATGCATGTAAATTTAAAATCCTCATGTCCAAATAAGAAAAAGTTTCTTCTTTTTGACTTTGAATGTTTTGAATATATTAACCTTGCTTTGTTGCAGCCCAATTTGCCTGATTTGTTAAGCTTTTGGCCACAATATATATTAGGGATTGCACGAAGATGTGTAAAACGTTGTCAACACATAAATTAATTTGTGATTAGTTATAAAACAAATAATATCTCAATTATACATATCTTTACTAAGTTGAAATTGATGAGATTATCGAATATAAAATGATTAAGATAGAAATCACATAATTGTCACCTGGTAAGGCAGCATATGCTGTGTGTATGTCAACTGATACCTAACTGATACAGTGATACTATGTATTCATATCTAAACAAAGGTTGGTTTCATCTGAGGAAGTTACTTATGGTCAATATTCACTACACCATTTTGGACCGATAGTGACGAAATTTTTTTTCGCGACAACACATGTTGTCGCTACAAGTCCACTAAACGACAAAAAAGTGGCATTTTGGGGTCCATCTTTGACCAAAACTTTTCGCGACAACATTTTTTCCTTTTGTGACAACATGTTGTCGCAAAGAATTACTACACGACAAAAGAGAGGCACTCCGGTTTCTAAATTTTGACTAGATGTGTTTGCGACAACATTTTGATTTGTAGCAACAACAGTGTTGTCACTAAAAACTTTGCTTGTTTTACCTTTTGACTTTATCTTTAGCGACAACCATGTTGTCACTATAAGTTTTGTGAGGAAAAAATATTTGGGGGAAAATTGCCGCTTAAACTCGTAGCGACAACATTTGTTGTTGCGATAAGTTTTTTTGACCAAAAAAAATCAAAGTAAAAAAACCTTGGTGTTTTGGGGGAAATTTGCCGCCCAAACCTTTAGTGACAACAAGTTGTCGCGAAAAATGTCATTACTAATTATAATTATTTTAAAAATGTTATAAATTAATTAAATTTGGTTTTAGTTATTTATCAATAATTTAAAAATGATGAAAATTTATTATAAATTCTTGTAAAATGTTATAAATTAATTTAAAAATGAATTAAATTAATTATAAATAACTTTAAAATGTTATAAATGAATTAGAAATAATTTAAATTAATTATAAATAATTTAAATTAATTATAGTATAAATACTTTTATTTAATATATAATTAAAATTAAATACTTTCATTTAATATATAATTAAAATTAAATACTTTTAGTTAATATACACTACTAGAAAAAGTAGAATGAGCGACGAGAAAAATCCCGACGACACATTGTCGTCGGTAAATAACACTAAACGCCAAAAAAATAACTTGACCGAGACCAACAAGCATTGAATTTTTTGTTAACTAAAATCCCGACGACATGTCGTAGGTATTATTTTCATCAAATTTGACTTTCCCGATGACATTACAAATCGATAAACGTCCAACATTAAAGCGTACGAATTACATTACAGATCGATAAAAGTTCAAACATTAAAGCTTACGAATTACATTACCGATCGATAAAATTTTAAACATTAAAGCATACGATTCATATCTATTTGTTTCAACAGCTAGTGTCAAATTAGGCGGTTATTAATCCTGATCGCTTACATTATGTCTGTTCTTGACATCACGCTTTAATTTATGCTTATTAGAGCATTAGGTGCAGCAACGAACACCACCTCGCCGTGCCTACGTGGCGGCCTCGCCGTGCTCGCCGAGCCTCGCCACCACACCGCCCCCCCCACCGTCGTTCGCCACTTCGCACCAACTCACTTCCCCGGCGAGGTGAATTTTGTACTTGTTGGCAGCTTTTGTTTTTTTTTTTTTTTTTTTTTTTTTTTTTTTTTTTTTTTTAATGTAACTTGTTTTTTTTTGTTGTGTTTAAAAAAAGAGATGTGTTACAAACGTTTTCGGTAAACGGACAGGAAATACATTAGAACATACGGGATATACAAAATACGATCACAACATTAACAAATAAACGAAAGTAAAAACACACTAGAATACTACAATTAGTAAAACGAGTCATCCGAGACCAGCCCTCGTCATCAGCTAGAAGCGTTTGAAAATTTCAAAATTTAGCCCGCCCATGAATTTTGAAATTTGCATTCTGTACTGCACGTTTTTTTTATTATTAACTGTGTACCTGCACGGTTTTTTTTATTATTAACATGTGTACTGCATGTTTTTTGAATTTGAATTAATTTTACTACTGCATCTTTTTTGAATACAAAATTTCAAATTTCAAATTCAAACTTATCCCGCTCCCATTTGTTTGATATTCAAAATTCAAACTTATCCCGCTCAGGTTCTATCCCATCTATAGTATAGGATATACTATCATATAATTTCTCCACACACTTCACACTCTTAAATCTCTAAGGAAATTCACAATGGCTGTTCGTTTGGTCTATCGAAGAAGAACTGCTTGCAGATATGTGGCAAAACGTGCACAGAGTTCCACTACGCCGAAGGACCTTTCATGGCAAGTAGTAACAGAAAGGTTCAATGAACTAATCTGATGGTCCTTACCGTAACAAAACCAGATTCAACGGGTAAGTGGGCAAGAATGAATGTTGATTGCACCAAATTTCAGGATAATTTACCTGATTTGCAGCACCCCTGAGCCAGGCGTTCCGTGTTAATGATGCCATGAAATGATTTTACACAGAACGCTAGGTGTGCAATTCAGATATTTTCAACGTTTGGCTTATTTTGCATAAACAACCAGCATGGAACGGCCTGTAAGGAATTATGCATTTTGTAATTCTGTATCGTGTGTTTGTTTATGTTAAGTGTGGGAGGTTAACGGCTAGTTTATGGTTTTGAACTTTTTGTATGAATGTTATGTTTGAGTTTTCAAATAAAAATAATTAACGGCTAGTTTCCTCCAATAAAGTTATCTAACGGCTAGTTTCATATAAATAACCATCGTTACGTCAACTTCCTATTGTCCAAACAACTAAAAATAAATTTCACACACACACTACTGGCTAACCAACCAACTCAAGTGCAAACAAGAATACTTAACCCGATTCACGCAATGGAACAAGAAAAATGAACTTAATTGATTAACAAATTGTTTTGTGAGATAGCTCGTATTATTTCCGAACAGAGGGATCTCGTGCTCCAGAGGTCGAAATGTTACGTGAGCTGCCTCAAGACCATGCCGAATAGTCATGGTCGTCTACAATACCCTTTTTAAAGAAATGATGAAACAGATTTGGAACTTCAAGCCATATTGAAATGCCAGAGAACAAGTGTTGCAAGTTGGGAGAAAAAA
>LBNU01019277.1:143467-171998 GCA_014162995.1 Artemisia annua
GAGAGAGTAATTAAAAATTGTTTGTGACGTAGCTCGTATTATTCGACAGAGGGAGTCTCGTGCTCCAGAGGTCGAAATGTTACGTGAGCGCCTCAAAGACCATCCGAATAGTCATGGTCGGTCTACAATACCTTTTTAAGAAATGATGAAACAGATTTGGAACCTTCAGACCATATTGAAAATGCCCGAGAACAAGTGTTGCAGTTTGGGAGAAAAGTCACAACTCATCGATAATTACAAGTCCTATATAATTCTTGGTGATGGTTTCATATCCGTATTATCCGTTTCGTTATTTCGTACCGTATTTTTTTTTCATATCGTATTTTTTTTTCGTACTTGTAACTTTTTTTATTTTGATGAAATAAAAATTAGTAGTTTTATTTTATGAATAATTAGTGAAATGAATTTAATTTATTTGTTGAAATGAATAAAATAAATAAATGTGTAAGTGGTGGGGCCCAAATGAAGAAGTTGAGGTTAGTTGTGAGTGAGGGGGGTTAGTTGTGAAGAGGTGTTGGGGTGATGTGGCACCGGTGGGGCCCAAATGAGTAACTTATGTTACTCACCACACCTAATGCTCTTAGTGGCAATAAGCACATATATATCTATTTTAGATCATTTTGACTTCAACGTAAAATTTTGTGAAATACACAAATTAAGAAGTGATAAGACCAGAAACCTTACTCTAGAACTGAAACCACTACACCTCCATATCCAAGTCAAGTTATGTAAGAAAACACAGTTCTGTTAGAATTAGCTCATGTAAAAATGTGGCCTTATAAGCTATCATAATAATACATGGTGAATGAGATTAGATGAAGTAACATGTAGTTTGCCAAGATAATATTTAATGTAAAGTAAAGAGGTAACTCTACGTGTGTGCTCAAGCTATGTAAATACATTCACGAGAGGAGTTTTTCAACATGTATTAATTTTTAAAAACATATCTTACAAGCTTTGATGGTATGAGCATAAGCTTAATGTCAGAAGAAACTGTAGCTACTTCAAATAACAAAATGATGCAACAGGAGCACATCAAGAGTAACAGCTTCACAACTAGTAGCTCATGCATGTCTCGAGGGTAACTTCTATGGTGTGCAAATCGATAAGCAAGTTCGTCCAACGAACATCTAACAGCAGTTTCCAATTGGGGTATTGTCAGAATTGTAATGAGAAGAATCAACGCCACTGGCCTCCCATTATCAAGTATAGTTTTAATGGTTTGTCTTTGAACTCCGAGTATGCTCATAGCGGGCTGGTGCTGTAGAAAGAGTGTATCATGGTTACTTTGCTCCTCCATTGATTTTTGTTTTTAGTTCTTCTGATTATTGTTTACTTTGTGAGGGATACAGCTTTATAGAGTAATCTTGATGTGATACATTTTCTTAAATATTGGAAACGAGCTATGCCTAGGAGTTGCTTTCTATCAAAGTAAGATTATTACAATGTTTCAGGCGACCAAACTTCTAGTTACCCATAGACTTGGTCCAAGGAACAAACTGATTTTGACACGTCCTGAAATTTTTAAAAAGGAATATTCACGAATGTATTTCAGCAGATCGAGACTTAAACTAACACTTCTTGGTTGATGTACTGCCACGCACTTGCCGTTTGGACATTCCCATTTTCATAAGTTAAAAGGTACTGATAAGGGTTAACAGGTAATTAAATGTTACAGCATCTTCATTTTTATCAATGAAAGAGTTAAAAACACCTCGCCTTGGAATAAAACACTCAGTATGCGATCAGTCAATTAGTTATGGATTCAGCATGAATCACCATACGAACATGAAAACCTAAACTTTATCTGAAGCTCTAGTGTAATATGTCTGTTGATGATCTCATGCACGATTTTTACATTTTCATTGTAGGTTCCTTCACTCAGCATGTTTGTTTAGCTCAAAAGATATAGGAATAAGTTAAAAGAGGGTTGATTAATCCAAAGGGAGATAGGTCAAAAACATACCCTAGATCTTGCAATTTAACCTATTGTGTCTCATAAGTTAAGACTTGAGACTCTGTCAGGATGTTTTAGATTCGGCCGACCTGCTTCTATTTTGTTCAAGCTGTCAATTTTAAAATGAGCATTGATTGGCATTCCAAACTGGTACGCCGAGTCACATGCCTAACCATATGTATCAGTATCCTGATAGTAACAGTAGGCGGACCTGCTTCTTTACAAATCAATATCTTATTGCCTCATCTATTTAGGCACATAATTAGTCACATTTTTAGGCATCCTAATTATTTTCATTTTAAAATACAATATGTTCTTTTGAAAATACTAGACAACAAAGGAATTAATATTACACAAGATATATTTCAATTAAATTTGAAAGATTTTTAAGCCATCATTTTTGAAATAATCTTAGAAGAATGGTATAGTTTACTAGATGCATGTTAGCTCTAAAAAATTGAAGAAAAATAACTTCAGTGCGTGCAACTGTGATAGGGACGAGATTCGTGATCAAGACACGAATATAGAATGATGTTATGGTAATAGGAGTAACCTCAGTAAAGTGCCGTTTGAGGGGAGTAGACTTACTTCCCATACTCCTACTTTCCACTAAAAATCTACAAGTAACCTCATTACATTACAAGAACAAAGAGGAGTAGAGTTACTACCATTACTTCTACTTCTCCTACACAAACTCGGGGTTTTTCAGGCAATTAACTTTGACGTAACCCTACTTAATAAATAGGTTATCTTGTTCTACAAGTTTTACTACCCTATAATTATAGGACTTTTATTTCATTGTAATCATCTTTTGATCATTGATAATTAATAAACTTCGTGTTTTAGAGTCTTTACTCTTGTTTAGGTTTATTCCCGCAAGGTGCGCCTTGTTTATCACCCTTAGATAAGGGTTTATTTAAATACGCTTTCGTGCCTCCTGCGTCAGTTGGCATCAGAGCTTCTTAGTATCCTTGTGGTAATTGGTGTAGAAGGTTCTACTTCAATTAATGTATAGAGCTTGTTAGCATCATAGAATGATGAATGGTGTAGAAGATTTAAAAGCCCATACTGTTGGTGGGGTATGGTGTAAAGAGTACATGGATCATGGTTTTACCAAATCCATGAAAGAAGTTGACAGGTGTTACATTATGCTAGAAGAACTACGTTCCGTGATCGTAGGTGGGGCGTCAATCCACAAGAATTACGAGGGTAGCAATTATGGAGGTTCAAGAATTCGTCCAACCATAGGCGGATTTATTAACAATCATAGGAGCAACCAATCCCCGTTAAACAATGAAAGATTTGAAGAATGGGAGGAGATAAAGAAGGATTACCCGGTGTCTACAAGTAATGTTTTCATTCGAGAATTCTAATCAATAATTCGGTATGTTCTTTAATTATTGATGGTTGTAGTATTAATAATTTGGTTTCAAGAAAATTGGTAGATTTCCTAAAAGTACCAATGGAGATCTGTCCAATTGAAGGTTATCAAGTTTGTTGGGTTCCGGTAACTATTGGGAAAAATTATAGAAGGGAGATACTTTGTATTGTAGATGATTTTGATGAGTTTGATATTTTGTTGGGAAAACCTTGGGTACAAGAGGTTAAGGGCATGTATGATTTTCAAAAAAATATTTATCTCTCATGGGAAGGAAAAATGATTGCTATCGTTTCACCCAAAGTCAAACCAAAAATACCAAATTCTAAAGTTATGATGAAAGAAAAGGTTTTAAATGATGAAGTTGTTGAAGAGCATGTTGAAAAAAATCCAAGAATCTAAAGTCCATCCACAACATGAAGACAAGATTTCAAATTTATTGTTGGAAACAACAGATAAAGTTGGTACCTTGAAGACTTCTCAAGAAGAAGTTATGGGTTTTTATGGTGATGAAGATGTGAAGGATTTTGATGGTGAGCTAAACATGGATTCCGAAAGCGTCAAAGATTTAAAGGTTTGTGATTTTGATTATAAGTTAAATTTAAATATGATTATCACAAATACAATGAAGGTTTCAATGGTAAACAAAGAAGTTAATTTGATTGCAATTGAAGACTTGCGGATCATTGATAAGGAGTTCATAACTCAATGTTCTAATTCATATGTGGATCAATGGGAGTGTGGTAGACGTGTTAAAAAATATGAAGGTTCTCGAGTTAATGTGAAGCGCAAATCTACTGAAGACAAGGTTCGTCATGAGAAGGTGTTCGAATTAGATGAAGCCCTTGACAGTGAGAACTCGAGGGCGAATGATAGGGACGAGATTCGTGATCAAGGCACGAATATAGAATGATGTTATGGTAGTAGGAGTAACCTCAGTAAAGTGCCATTTGAGGGGAGTAGACTTACTTCCTATACTCCTACTTTCCACTAAAAATCTACAAGTAACCTCAGTACATTACAAGAACAAAGAAGAGTAGAGTTACTACCATACTTCTACTTCTCCTACAAAAACTCACGGTTCATAGGGTTTTTCAGGCAATTAACTTTGAAGTAACCCTACTTAATAAATAGGTTATCTTGTTCTACAAGTTTAACTACACTATAAATATAAGGCTTTTATTTCATTGTAATCATCTTTTGATTATTGATTATTAATAAACTTTGTGTTTTAAGAGTTACTCTGTTTTTTGGGTTTTATTCCCTTGAGGTGCGCCTCGTATATCACCCTTGGATCAGAGTTTATCTAAATACGCTTCCGCAAGTCCTGCATCAAACTGCAAGTTTAGTTAGTAAATGAATATTCAATACTATAACACTATGCATGTCATCATAAACAATGAGAACATTAAGGCCTTTTTCCTTTTCTTTTTTACTTATTTATTTTTATTTCTGGATCAAAAAATGAATTAAATGCTCGACCCTAAAAATGAAGGGGATCAAAGAATATAAAAAAGAAAAAGTTTGCATAAAAGACCTTTCAAGCATGCTTGGAGCATTGTAGAAACTATGCAGAAAGATCATATGTGAATACATGGACTCTGAAAATACTTTTATTACTTTTATTGACTTTAATTTGAGTAATTTACTGAAAATTGACGATTGAGAAATGACACATATATCTATAAAAGAGATGAAAACATATATATGGACCACACCTCATATCATGTGTCCCACTTAGCAAATTTACCAACTTCAGGTTTAGGAACACTAGCAGAATAGCTACCTCCATTTTCATCAACAAGATTGGGTACATCATTTTCAGCCATGTAATGATCTTGATTTTAAAAACGTTTTGAACAGTTTATAAAAATTGTTTTTATAAATCAAACCGGTCTGATACCACTTGTTGTTCCCTTTACTAGGATAGTTCAACTACAAAGTTAACCTAACCTAGTTCCATGCTTAATAACGATATATTGAATAAAGTTGTAAAGTAAATAAAATATGTTTAATTAAAGACACAAGTTTTTCAACGTTTAATTCTTATTTGATATTTCACAAAGAATTATACCCAAGTGTTTGCGAATAACACTTGAGATTGAATGACAATATATATTTGTGATCTTCTCACTAAACTTAAACATGAAACCTATGTTAAGTGTTTAAGTAAGAACTATGCTAACCAATAGAGTTAAACTGTGGGACTTAGTTCTAATTGGAGAAGGAAATGAGCTCATGAAAGTGTTCAAACTTTTAACACAAGAGATGCCTTTTCGTTCTTTACAATGACCTATTTATAGGCGGGTGCAATGTGGATATCTGTGAGGTAAAAAATAACGTGCCAACATTTGATAAGCTAAAGTACATTTTTACTTTAGCCTCTATTCTCAATATGTCTACAAACCATGCTTTCGGCTTAACAGTGTTGACAATTGTTTGTACTTTATACCAACTATGGTACTTCTTGACTTTGATAAGTGCTTTTGCACTTATCTTCCCAAGAAGTTTCCCGTCCAGACTTCAGAGACTAAGTTGCTCTTCAGAGACTCTAAGTCTTTGTGTAGCATCAGTGTTTGAGAAGATCTTTCAGGGAGACAAGATTGTTATTGTCATCACACTCTGACTCCATCATCCAAGTCTTGATTCCTATCTCGAGTCTCTAACTTCCGCCTTAGATAATGACGAGTCTTTATTCTTCAGACTCATAGGGACATTTTGAGGATGACTGCCTGGCTACTGTTCATCAGGCACAGTATCACTTAGGGTGTTTTTCATTCAAATCTATACTAAAAGACTTTGGGCTCTGAATTGACCCAACACTTTCTTAATTATGTATGAAATTGTATCAAAGCATTCCACATCAACTTGAGAATGCAAAATGAGAATAAGTTGTGCTCATGAACTGAATTGGCAAGTGAATTGGCAAGTGTATGTCGTATTGTTGTCATATTAAAAGTGCGTTGTTTCTGTCGATTTTGTATCCATTTAATTTAGCTAAATAAACATTAACCGAATACTTGCAAACCAAAAAAAACAAACTCAAAATAATATATTCAAAAACCTTTCATTGTTCAACATTGTCAACATAATGACCCAAAACACAAACTAAATATAATCTTTCAAAACACACTCATATATTTGAACATGTTGCCAAAATAATACATTCAAAACACACTACTATACTAACCATTGCACGTAAATAATCATTATCACAATTTTCTATACATCAACACAGTGTGCCTGCAGCAACGCACGAGCTAACCCACTCGTTAAAACTATAATTTGACTACTTCTTCATCAGCTTAATAACCAAAGTATATTCGCTGATATCAATCGTGTGTTTACAAATATACGAGTCGACTTGAACTTTATTATGTTTGACGGTCTCTTTTGGTTCTATAGCTTCACCCTGAGTCTTCTTGCACTCGAAGTACAAAACTGTGTATGCCTGAAGCTCGAACATTCCGGTCAAAGAAAGACAACTTCCCAAAAACACCCTAGGAGATCTCTAGAGTCAACTCTGAATGCTTTTCCGCAATTATATTCGATAACACCTTATATAAAATATATGATAAAAAATTGATAGAAATTAAAAGAAGAAACCCTTCGAACTTCTTGCCCTTAACGAGCCTCCCTGCTTTTCCTAATGCCTCAATTCCCGAACACTCTTCTAGCACGGAGATCACTAAGGATAGAACCCATACAACCAAAAAATATACATAGAGACTCAAAACGAAAATCAACAGCACCAATGATATCACTAATGACACAATCAAGTTATCAGAAATCATTATGGTAGGAACCAATAAGACAAAGAAACCAAGGAGAAAGAAGCCGACTCTCATAAGTGTTACCTGAAAAGAAGTTAAGAAAAGCCTTGTTGATGCTTGTGGCATCCCAGTGATGAAATTCTTAAGAGACATTTTCTTGTCTTGGTAAGAAACTGCGGTTAGTAATGTAATAGCTGTTTGGCCAAAAAGAGATGTTATGAAGAGGGCTAGACCAAAAGCTAGTTGGGCACCTAAGAAGCTCCTGACATATTTTTGTATAGTGACTCGACTTTCTGCGAAAAGAAGGCTTTCTTGTGGATCTTGAAATGATAACTCCCTGGCCTCTGTGATGAAATTTGATATGATAGGTTTGATGCTAGATATATTTAAGAAGACAAAAGTAGAAAGGATGGTGAGGTACATTGAAGTTCCCATAGCAAGAAGTTTTCCATTTTTTGACATAATGGTGATCGATTTTACAAAAATTTCAAGAAATCTCAAAAGTTTGTTGAGCTTCATTTTGCTTAAAACTTTAAAAGTATTCTTTTAGAAAAAGATCCAACAATTATATAGCCTATCTTCTGGATACTAGATAATTAACTGTAGACTTGCCTTCCTGGAAATCATATATGTGATCAAGTTTTTTAATTAACAAAGAGACAAATGTATACCATAGATGTTTTTTTATTCAGTCACTTTAAATAACTGAATTATTTTTAGCAAAATGGTGTGGTATCTTAATGTATCAACCCCATATTTTAATTGTTTTTAAACAACAAAGGATCAAAAGTATTTTACCAAGTTGATACACTATTTAAGATGGTTGACTATACATCACGGGCATTTATTCCAATGAGTTGACTTTTGATTATGGTTGACTTGATTCCAATGATTCTTTACTGCAACTTACTTGTTCCATGAGCATATATGTTACTTATAGACCCGTCAAATTGACGGGTTTTTAGAAGAATAAATGCATCAAAAAATTAAGTGCGTAGTTAAAGTAAAAAACAACAATGAACGATATAACTTCCGTTATTTTGTAAAAGAATAATAACTAATAAGTCAATGATCCTATAAACAATTGTGTTTTTAACTATTATAATAAACGCCCGTGCATCTAAGTCACCATTTGATGATTTTCTCAAGAATATATGTAGTTAGTGTTAATGAAGTGATAAGCCAATGTCCATTCCGTCAGCACCTAATAAGTTTAAAAATATATATACATTAAAAGTGAAAATAAAAGGAGTTGTGATTTGTAATACATGTAAATTTAAGAAATGGTATAATGATGTTATATGTATATTGTAGATACCTCTTGAATGTTGATCAAAGACCTTAAAGCACTTCTTTGTAGACAACATTTGTAGTGGTGTTCGATAGATTACCATCCGCATCACAAATAACAATCTTCAAACCTCTTTTGCTTTTGAAGCGTGAAACAACGGCGTATAGTTGTCCATGTGTGAAAACGTGGTAGGTACAAACCAACTTTTGAAAGTAATTGGTCTTGCCTCTTATTAAAGAAATTATTTATTAAGTAGTTATGTGCACGAATAAAGTAAGAAACAACAATGAACGTAAATCTCTCAGTCATTTCCTTCTCCAAACTCTCTGTCTCCTACTTCCAATATCCATTCTGCAAATTCCCATATCTTGGTTACATCTTGAGGGCTTGATCCAACAGTCAACTTCATGTTGGCGGTTAACTTTAGAACTCTGGAATGATCTCATAAGTAAGATTGCTTTAAAGATGCACCAACAATATCTTGGCGTCAACTTTTTGGAATCACGTGAATTTTTAAAGAAATTATTCATCAAGTAGTTACGTGTGTGAATAATGTAGTAAACGACAACGAATGAAAATAGGTTCTGTTTAAACTATACAAACATTGATCTATTTTACCAGAATCGATTCAAACAAATTAGTTTTATTACGAATCAACCCAACCAACCACTCCTTATGGTTGATTCATTATCAGTTTACAATACAAAAGAAAAGAAAGGTTTTACAATCAAGAATATACTAACAAACTGAAAGATACAACTGTGTGTAAATTGCACACAGTGAAACCCTAAAACTGAATGAGAGAATGTGGTGTTTATATAGCCCTTGACTTGAGTTGTTTACTCTTGACCAGCTTCAAACCTTGAGCTTCTCTTTGTATGCACAATCAGTCCCTCAACTCTTAATCAACATTATTACCTGCACAATATAAGAAAAACAAAGGAAAAACAAGAATAGTATAATTACAATATAAGCCCTTAGCTTATATCTTCAACATTCCCCCTTAAGCTAAGGCTTATAAAAGTCCCTCAGCTTCAACATATCACAGAACTTTCTGTGCTCAACCACACTTAAACCGTTTGTGAAATATCAGCCACATTATTTTCAGATTTGACTTTAACAGTTTTAATAACACCATCAGAGATCTTTTCTCTGATAAAGAACAAGTCAATCTCAAAATGTTTAGACCTTTCATGCAACACTGGATTAGCAGCAATTTGTATAGCACGGCTATTATCATAAAACATCTCAACAGGTGTGTTAACCTTCAATTCAAGATCTTTGCAGACCTTTAATATCCATATAATCTCACAAGTCACATTACACATAGCTCTGAATTCTGCCTCAGCAGAAGACCTAGCCAACACAGACTGCTTTTTAATTTTCCAGGAAACAAGATTATCTCCCAGATACACAGCAAAACCAGTAACAGATTTTCTAGTAATTTTGCACTTAGCCTAATCTGAATCAACAAATACTTTCATATTGCAAGTATCACTTTTCTTAAATGATATTCCTTTACCAGGTGCTTCTTTAAGATATCTTAGCACTTTAAAAGCAAGTTTTAAATGAGATTGCATTGGACTATGCATAACTTGACTTAAGCAGTGAACTACATAAGACAAGTCTGGCCTAGTCAAAGTTAAGTAAATAAGTTTCCCAACAAGCTTTTGATAGTTATTAACACCAAGTAAAGGTTCATCTTTAACACAACCTTTTTGTTTATTTTTCTCAGAAACATTCACAGATTCAATAGGAGTCTTACTTGGTTTACAAGCCAGCATACCAAATTCTGCAAGCAGTTCTAAGCAATACTTTCTTTGTGTAAGAGAAATACAAGTGTTGTATTCTAACACCTCAATACCTAAAAAATATTTCAATTTTCCCAAGTCTTTAATAAGAAACTTAGTTCTTAGAAAATCTTTGACTTTTTCAATTTCAGACACATTATTACCAGTAATAACAATGTCATCCACATAAACCAACAACACAAGAAACACATCTTTGTCAGATTTTGTGAACAAAGAAAAGTCACTTTTACTTTGGCAAAAACCATTTTCTTTAAGAACAGAAACAACTTTTTCATTCCATTTTCTAGGAGTCTGTTTTAACCCATATAAGGATTTGTTTAACTTGCATACCCTTTTATCATTTTTATCAAAACACCCTTCTGGTAATTGCATGTAAACATCCTCATCAAGTTCACCATACAAAAAAGCATTATTAATATCAAGTTGATATAAAGGCCAGCTATTTTGAACAACAATACTTATAATAATTCTCACTGTAACAATTTTGACAACAGGTGAAAATGTTTCCTCATAATCTATTCCTTCTTTTTGATTATGGCCTTTGGATAAAAGCCTGGCTTTATATCTTTCCACACTTCCATCAGAATTATATTTGATTTTCCAAACCCACTTACTACCAATTGCTCTTCTCCCAGCAGGGAGTTCAACAATTTCATAAGTGTTGCTTATGTTTAACGCTTCAATTTCAAGATTCATAGCATCAATCGACTTAGGATTTTTAGCAGCCTCACTAAATGTTTTTGGTTCAACAATCTTATTAAGATTAGTAGAAAACACAAAATTTTCTTTGTTAAGGTTACTATAATTCATAGTTTTATCAATGCTATACTTAACCTTATTATTCAATATATAATCACTGAGCTTAACTGGTTGACTGGTTTTCCTACTAGATTTCCTAGTATAAGTTTTCATATTAGCTTCTCTGTCTGGAGTCACAACAGGTGTAACTACAACATCATGAAACATATCATTAAAATCTTGATAATAGTCGTCATCACCCTCAGATAACTTATCTTTTTCTTCAAGTGTTGCATTTTCCTCACCTCCACTGTTGATATCAACTGTGATATCAGGATGCACCACCTCATCCTTAAAGACATCATCAGAAGAGCCTCAATGTGGAGGTTGGTGTATGCCTTCACTATGTTTAGGAATATGTTTTTCTGGTTTCTTTACAGATTCTTTCTCTCTCTTATCATCATAGGGATCATGTGATGATCCAAGGCCAGAGTTAAAAAAGTTTTGACCATTAGTATTTTGAAAATGAAACTCATAATTTTCTTTTTCAGAACTGTGTTTAAAAGGAAACACAGTCTCATAAAATTTTACACCTCTTGAATACAAAACCTTTTTTGTTTCCAAACTGAACAACTTAAAACCTTTTTTATCAAAAGAATATCCTATAAAAACACACTTCTCTGACCTTGAAGAAAACTTGTCAAAATTATTTAAAACGGTTGAAAAACATAAGCAACCAAACACTTTTAGAAGAGAGAGATTAGGTTCACAATTATATATCATTTCATAAAGTGACTTTCCAGACAGAACAGAGGTGGGTGTCCTGTTAATCAAATAGATCAGTCCACATGTTCAAGGGAATCCCCCCTGAAACATGAGGGCTCTAGCCACATTAAGCAAATGTCTATGTTTTCTTTCTGCTATACCATTTTGTTGAGGGGTATAAAAACATGATGTTTGTTGATGAATACCATTTTCTTTACAAAACTTATCCATGTTCTGATTCACAAATTCAGTACCATTGTCACTTCTAAAAAACTTTTACAGTCTTATCAAATTGATTTTTAATCAAGTTATAGAAGGTTACAATGTGTGAAAAAACTTCAGTTTTCCCCCTTAAAAGAAACACCCAAACAGCTCTTGAAAAATCATCAACAATTGTCAGAAAATACTTATACCCTTCTCTACTTTGAACCTTATAGGGACCCCATACATCTAAGTGAACAATCTGTCCAACCTCAGTGGTTTGATGTTCACTTAAAGGAAATGGGTCTCTAGTTTGTTTAGCCTTATGACACACATCACAAGGATCAACTTTAGAATCTTTGTCAATTTTAAGTTTGTGTTTAAGTATGTTTAGAACTTGGTCAGCAGGATGACCAAGTCTGTTATGCCATATAGTTCTACAAAAACAACAAACTTGAGTGTTATTACTTTTATTCAGATTGATACCTGTATTAAGAAAGTACAATCCATTACTTTGATTACCAGTCCCCATCTGGGTCCTTAGAACAGAGTCCTGAAGAATACAAACATCTTCATCAAAAATGACTCTACATTTATTGTTTTTATTAAGCTTGTGAACAGACAACAAGCTGACTTGATATCTAGGTACAACCAAGACATCCTGGATAATCAATTTATCTGTTAATTTTAAACTTCCAATATGTGTAACTTTAGTTTTAGTACCATTAGGATGACCAACAGTCGTATTTAGGTTGGACACATCAATCACATTGAACATGTTTAACACTGTGTAAGTCATATGTTGACTTGCACCAGAGTCAATAACCCAACCAACATACATTTTATATGAGCTTATGTTGGTATTATGATTAAAGAACTTAGAATGGTTAAAGCTAATAACACAGCTAATACCTGCAATGTTTGCAGGCATACCATTGCATCCAGATTTGTCACTGATGAAAGCTATAAGCCTTTAATACTTGTCATCTGTGAAAGAATTAGATGAACCAGTAGGCCTATCCTTATGACCTGAAACAGAATTGCTACTAGCATTGCTTTGATTAGTACCATTTTCTTTTGAAAACTAGAGGGATAGCCAACCAATTCAAAACATCTATCAACAGTATGGCCATTTCTCTTACAATGAGTGCAAACCAAATTAGGCCTATTCAATCTTCTAGGTTGAGAGTTATTATTTCTATTATTAGCACTTTTGTTCACAGACCAATCATTAAATCTTTGATTAGGTTTAGATGCAAATGCAGAGTTATCAGACTTAGAACCTGACTGAGATGGAGTACTCCTATGAGACTCATCTTTAGAAAGAGTAGCAAAAGCACTCTTAACATCAGGTATAGGATCAGTGGTAAGGATAATACTCCTGATAGGAGCATAAACCTCATCCAGACCCATGAGAAACTGCATCAACTTGATGAGTTGATTATGTTTCAAGAGTTTTTCTGAGCCATCACAAGTGCATTCAGGCAAATCCACAAGGGAGTCATATTGCCTCCATAATGCATTAAACTTGAGATAGTACTCAGATAAAGAGAGACCAGATTGAGTAAATGAGTGAATCTTATAATGCATGTTAAAAATTATAGAACCATCAGTTTTATTATAAGTCTCAGCCAATTCATCCCATACAGTTTTAGCATTTTTAGAGAAAATTTGACCCATAAACACATCCTGAGAAACACAACCAAGAATCCAAGAAAGAACCACAGAGTTACATCTATCCNACAATGTTTCAGGCGACCAAACTTCTAGTTACCCATAGACTTGGTCCAAGGAACAAACTGATTTTGACACGTCCTGAAATTTTTAAAAAGGAATATTCACGAATGTATTTCAGCAGATCGAGACTTAAACTAACACTTCTTGGTTGATGTACTGCCACGCACTTGCCGTTTGGACATTCCCATTTTCATAAGTTAAAAGGTACTGATAAGGGTTAACAGGTAATTAAATGTTACAGCATCTTCATTTTTATCAATGAAAGAGTTAAAAACACCTCGCCTTGGAATAAAACACTCAGTATGCGATCAGTCAATTAGTTATGGATTCAGCATGAATCACCATACGAACATGAAAACCTAAACTTTAATAGCATGAATCAACATCAGTAGGTCTAGGTATATTACCATTTATGAAACCAAGTTTATTTTTAGTATGAATAGCCAATTTAATAGCAGTAGACCAAACTTTATAGTTTTCTGGGCCTTTCAATTTAAAAATTATTAAAGGAATCCCACTGGTGTCACTACTATGCAAGAACATAGGGTCAAACTGGTCAAGTTTGTCACCTGAACCCCCTGATCCCTCAGGTTCATCAGGACCTTTCCCAACCATGATGATGAACCAAAACAGAAAACAAACAAATACACCTTATAACACCAACAAACACAAATAATCTCCAACAAATCAACACCAACAATCCCTTAACCTACACTCCTCCTCATGCAATTTCTAAAAAACCTAAAGAAAAAACCTAAGAGAGGGTGTGAGTGGTATTACAGAGCACGCAACTCCAGCAAAATTGATCAAGAAGATCAATACCCAAAACATAATAAGCAGCGGAAATCCAGAATCAAGGTACCTAAAAAAACAAAGAAAATAACTGATGAGACGAAAAGTGTTACGCTTTTAGGGGGTCATTTAAGCCCTAATTCGTATAAATGTGATCAAATATTGCCCTAAATCGTTCCTTTTTTCATTTTAGGTACTTTTGAGAGGAATTCTGGAAAACATGCATATTCGGACGTTTTTGGAGCATAAAAGTGAAGAAAACGACAAAGTCTCAAAAGATGGTGATTTACAACCTGACGGCGTCAAAAGTCACAAGGTGACGCCGTCAGAAAGCCTTGACAAAAGAGTGGAAATCAATTTTCAAATGACGGGCCAGAGGATTTAACACCTGACGCCGTCAGGTGTTATGAAAAGTAGGCCGTCAGGAGTAAAGTTAAAGAGTGACGGCCCAGAAGAGTTTATAAGGTGACGGCGTCAGAAGTGGATCTAGGCCATCCGAGATACCTATTGGCGGCGAGCTGACGGTGTCAGCCCTTATAACCTGACGCCGTCAGAGTGTAAAATCTATATATAGTTTTCTAATTTTCATTCATTAGTGTGGAACTTTGGTGGAACTTTGTGGAGAACTTTTAGGGCAAACCCTAAAGACGAATTTTCTGTACTTTTTAGGGTTTCCAACCCTTGGAACCCTCATGCTTAATTAAAGATAAGTCTTCACTTTAATTCAATCAATATGTCTATGTGTTGGTTGATTATCTCTTTTGCTTGTCTTTTAATTAACATGTGTAGCTAAATTCTCTAGTGTTTGCTTAGATCTAATGAAACCTAACTATTAATTATTGGTTGATTGGTGTGTGTTGTTGTTTGTTGGGATGATTGTTCCATCAATGTTAGGCTCAAGAAAACTGGCCAACCTCCTTTATGGTAACGTGCTTGAACGTCTTGGGAAACATGTAGCCAAGGCATACTAGGCTATTAAGGTAGTATTTAACGCATGAGCCACTGTTTACAACCCCTATGGTTGTGCCGTGCATGGCATAGGGCGAGATAAGAGCTCATAGAATTGGAGAGATATGTATGCCACTCCATGAGTTATTAGGAATACACCCTTCATCCACACAAGTAACATACATATCAATTAACCGGTAAAAGATAGTTAGGGAGTAATGAAATCTAAGTAAACACAATTTTCTCCATATTGTTTTCACAACCACAATAGTTTAGATATTTATTTTATTTTAATTTGCATAAGTAGTAAACTTGGGTTAGTTGACTAGCAACTAATTCCGCCCTTCTTCCAAAACCGAGATTTTACTTGCTTTCATAAAAATATAAAAATACAAAAAGAATCTTCCTTCCACCCTTAGACTTATTAGAGTAGTTTTTCTATCCTAACGAACACTATTCCCTGTGAGAGAATGATCAATCCCCCGTACTTACCACTATCCTATACTACATCGGTCAGGTACACTGCCTGGTGGGGTTGTAAGCCTCTTGAGATCCCTCGAGAGGTAAAACCTGTTGTAAGGTTACAAAATCACGCATCAATAACGAATTAGAACACAATCAAATACTCCTCTTAAAAACAAAGAGAATAACAAAAGAACCAAGTATAACAAAGAAATCAAGAAAAAACTCTAATCCTGGATTAGGGTTTGATACAGGAAACCCTAATCTTGAAGACACACTTATTCAAACAAGATCTAAACGATCTTGAACCAAATCACAACTGATTAACACAAGTTAATCACTAAACAAGATCTCAGAATAAAAACCCCCAATTTTTAGAAAACCCTAAAAATTGAAAAAACCAATTGACCTTCAATTGATACCCAAAACAATCGATTCAATCAACAATTGATCGATACCACTAAGATCTAGTAAGATCTGACCAGTAATCAAAAATCCCCCAAATTGATTGAAACCTTAATTTTTATAAAACCAATTTTTAGATCAAAACTTTGTATCAAAGCAACCTGTCTCTGATACCATGTTAAAACTATACAAAGATTGATCGAAACGATTCAAACAAAATAGTTTTATTACGAATCAACCCAACCAACCACCCCTTATGGTTGATTCATTATCAGTTTACAATACAAAAGAAAAGAAAGGTTTTACAATCAAAAAATTGTGCAAATCACACACAGTGAAACCCTAAAACTGAATGAGAAGAATGAGAGAATGTGATGTTTATATAGCCCTTGACTTGAGTTGTTTACTCTTGACCAGCTTCAAACCTTGAGCTTCTCTTTGTATGCACAATCAGTCCCTCAACTCTTAATCAGCATTATTACCTGCACAATATAAGAAAAACAAAAGAAAAACAAGAATAGTATAATTACAATATAAGCCCTTAGTTTATATCTTCAACATATTCCATTATTTTTTTAAAGAAATAATAAGTAACATGTCAATAATACTATAAACAATTTGATTTATGAGTATTAAAATAATAAATGTGCATGTATAGATTGTCTTGAATAGCAAATATATGCAATCAACGTCTAACACTTAAGTAGTCAATGTTCAATCCGTGAACACGTAAAAACAAAATTGCCATAACTTTTCCTAATGATTCTGTTTGTATAAAGTAAACAAAACACCCGGGTTGATTTGTGTGGCCCATGTGAATATATGCAGTCAATAAACTATAACTGATCCATAACCTATCCAGTATAAGGCAACACTAAGATAAAACGCGTAAATGGTTTTAACTTTTTTAATGGTATAGAATGAACAAAACCAATATTACTTTGTATAACATAAAAAAGATTTAATATTTTATCTGTTTTCACCATCATCGTCATGAATCTTTTTTACTTATGCATGAACTGATTATTCATTATTGTTACTCCAATCTATAAATGCTCAAACAGGTAAAACTGAAAAGAAATGTAGCTCATAAAAGGAAATAAACAGTTTATAAATCACTCTTAAGATTTTTCATTTTTGTGGAAACATAGTATCTTCAACCCATTTTTGCTCTTTACTCTTGATACATCATGTAGTATCTTCAACCCATTTTTGCTCTTTACTCTTGATACATCATGTAGTATCTTCAACCCATTCTTGCTCTCTGCTCATGATAGCTAAACGTACAGTTGTTGCCTGTGAGAAAAAAACATGTCATTGCAAAAATAAACGCCTTCGACACCGTTTTCCCGTGGCTTTTATTGTTTGTACTAGCAAAAGACACCTTCGACACCGTTTGCCCGTGGCTTTCATTTATCATATCATAGCAAGACAGACTCAAACTCAAAACTTCATTTGTTAAACTTGAACCGCATTTTTTTGTCACGTAATCTTGAAGAGATGGAGTGGTAAGGTTGATCCAATATGGAAGCTTAGAAATACTATTCATTTCTTTTTTTCACACAAATAATCATAGAAATATCACAAGTGAAAGAATTATTGTTTGCAAAGAGTAGTCAGTAAATACATTTTTTGAGTTCAAAGTTATAAATCTAATGGGTCAAATGGTTTAAAAAAAACTGAACCTAAAATGATATGGTCAATCGAGTTAAAATCGCTAAAAATGTGTTTATAGTACGTAAGAGCTCCTACTCGAGTTTAGCAAAAATCATAGAGTATCAATGATTCAATGTGGCTTTCTAATGATACTCCATACACTTGACTACTAATAAGAACTTAACAAAAATTGGACCAAAACTTGGTAATAACATGACCCAACATGTACTAAAACTAACATGTTTTGAGTACAGGCATAACCTGATTATTATTAAGTACAAAATAAAAAAATAAAAAAAATTAAAAAAAAATAAAAAGCTTTCAATATATTGTTTGGGATTATTTATCTCCATTACAAGCTTAATTCCAATCCAATAAGGAAACCCAGAAAGGAATCATAAACACCCGCTTAGACTAAAATTTTAACTTTCATGTAAAGATACAAAAATGCTTATATGCTCAAAAACAACTCGTAAATAACACCGTCTGATGACATATGGAATTTGCAGGTACTAACCTCACTCCCAAACACCCTAACTGCATTTATAATATGTAGGTTCCATTGTGCTTTTTTCAAGTGCTTATGTAAGGGTGTTTAGATTGCTTACTCGTATTATTTGCTTTGAGATAGTCCATGACTGTAACACCCCCAAAATTCGGGTCTAGCGGAAGCATACATGCATTGGGGTGCTACGAAATCGGTATCACAACACAAGGATCAAAGAATGGTTTTTATTTCATTATATCGAATAAAAGTGGTTATGTAAACATATAGTTTACATGTAAACAAATGTTCATCAAAGTCGCCTATGACCATGCCCCTTGCCAAACGCCTTCAAATAGTGAGATATCGCCTTAAACCTGAGAATACATGCTAAAGGTCAGCTTACAATGGTGAGTCCATAGAGTTTAAGTTATAAAAACAGTTGTGGACCTGAAGAGTTTAGTGCTAGGTGTGACTAGTGGCAGGTATAGACATCTCAATCTCAATCTCAATCAAAAGTTTATCATCTTAGGAAAGATGAAGGGTCAAATTGAGCAGGCCTCTCAATGGTCACTAGCCAGGTCACAGCAAGGAACCACCCGTTACTGCCCCGGATCTAGGCCGCAGCAGAGTCTATTCCAAACTAGGGTCAAAGCGCCCTAGCTCTAGGTCAACTCTACTTCCGTCTAACCTTATCTAGCCAACACATGTAGCAAAACCAAGTAGTAGCAGGTCCAAGAAAAATGGTTTGAGCTAGGAAGCTCTCATGTATAAACCAGGTAAACACATAGCGCATTCGAATATCCAAATCAAGTATATCGGTAAATCAATCAATCAATCAATCAATCAATCAAATCTATCAATCAAACCGTTCACGTAATCAGATAAACAACCATTGAGTATAGTTAAAAGGGCATGTATTCTCCCCCAAAAATAGTTATGAAAACTTGTTTAAAAGAAAGGGGGCTATGAACTCACCTTAGCCACAGCAATGCAAAGATCACGACCGACACAACTTGGCATCTAGAGCGAATCACAACGATATCCAAAAGGTGGGCACGACGGCACCAAGTAGTACGAACGCGAGGGTACATCCTAATACGCATACGATTATCTCAAAATATAGTTCGTACAATAATAAAGTCTATAAAAGACGATGTGTCATAATTTTCGTGGATTACTCAAATCATTACTTATAAAAAGTTAAGTATCAATGTTTCGGAACAAAGCTTTATGTTTCGTGTGGTGTGGTAAGAAGACATAGACTCAAAATGTAACTCACGCCAAATGAACAAGACATTGACATGCAACTCACACCAAAGAGAAATAAACGTCGACATACAACTCACGCCAAACAGGAATAAACATCGACATATTTGATAGATATTAACTAGCACTCATGTTAATCGAAGAAAATCTAGAAAATGACGACTACTACTAGTTAATACGAAATAGGTCAATTGGTAAGTTTCGGTATTTACCCCATAGTTCCAAATAGTCTAGAATAGTTCAATAAGTTTTATAAGAATGTCACAAGTTAATAAATCAAATATGAAAAGAGTTTTAAGGATTAAATAAAACTATTCATTTTAAATTCTTTATCGGGTTTTATAAAAATAATCTAAAAGGTTTAGAAATAGAAATGTAAGTTTAGAAAAGTTTATAACCTTTGGCATGACGCATCCACTTATATAACCTTTCCAAGTCAATAGACTTAATTAAATCAATTTTCTCCACAATATTTCCCTACAAGTTAATAGAAAAGTAATAAAGTGTATTTGTTGATTATTAGACATTACTTACTTATTGTGTATCCGGTTACGAATCAAATATATTAAAGTCATCATGAGTCTAATATATTGTATCCGCTCTCAGTCCAATAAGTTCATTTTGTCCAATGATGTCAATGCAAGTCCAATATTTATCCAATAATCCAAGTCAAAGTCCCAATTATCAAATCCGTTAAGTATTCATGTTAACCATATCCAAGTCACAATCCAAAGTATAGTCCAAAACGTACCAATGTTCGTAAATAAAAATTAATGAATTAAATTAGTCCGATAAATAACCAAATTTATTACTAACTAATTTAAGTTATGACAACATAACTCTTTTTACCTTCAACCAATATAATCTTTAGTTTTCTTATGGACTTGTACCCAAAAGTATAAAATAAACCAAACGCACCTAAAGTATTATTTCTGCCATCCCAAACGCACCCTATTTGTGACTCGTATAAGACAACCAAAACAAGCACCCAACATACAAGCCAAAATATAAACTAAACAAATTGAAAATGGGCAATTCTAGCCATGATTGAGACCTTACAGTTGTCGAATGAAATCTAACCAACACCCTATATGGGTTTCTTATTTTGACCAAGTAAACAAACACCCTCCTGGTGTTGCTGCTGGACCGAGAACAAAACCAAGCAAACACCCTTAATAAACATAATAAAATAGCTAGAACTAACATCGGAAAATAAGCAAAGTCGAAACAACTCAAGCACAAATCCAGGAACCACACTCGGGTTTTATACTCGACCCGTGAGCAACCAAGACAACAACACCATTTTCTTACTAATCTTACCACACGAAACCTTTATTAACTCATTTTAATCCGTTTTTATTTCACAACACTCAATAACTTATTTTAATCCGTATTATCCACGAAACATAACACAACGACATATATACCCGTTTAACGAAACAAATGAAAATGAAATGGATCGTAGAGTTTCGTCTTACCAACGCGAAGGGGAAAGAGGATAGGTGGTGTCTTCACGAGTATAACTCGAACCACGACTCCAAGCAGGCCCTTCACTCTATCCTCGATCCATAACCACGAATCTTGATCTACAACGGCGACTGTGAATGACGGCGAGAGGAAGGAGACGGCAGTGATGGTGTCTCACGGTTACAACGAACCCAAAACAAACCTTCAACAATTTCACAACCTTCGATCTAACATATCTTCAATATAATAACAAGACCCAAGAAGAGATGATGAAATGGAGGCGCGTACAACAGTGGTGGTGATGATTGACAGCGCGTGGAGCATATAGGGATGATGAGGAGGTTAAGATAAGTAACGTGGTGGTGGCGGTGAGAGTTGGTGACCAGTGGTGGTGGCTCCGTGGCCGGATAATGGCTGGAAAAATATGAGAGAGAGAGAGAGATGTGGGTGTTGTCAGCTGCAAGAGTGAGAGAGAGCAAGTGAACCCTAATTTTTTTTATAAATGTGTTAGGTTGTGGGTATATATAGGGTTAGCAAAATGAAGGGACCATTCGGTAATTCTATTAAAGTTAGGGGGCGGTGGACAGAACCTAGTCGAGGGACCAAAGCTGTAATTTGCTCTATCTTTCACGAAATAAGGTTCGAGACACGTTTAAGCGAGTAAACGGATGATTCATGATACGGGGATAGCACCAACGTGCTCAGAATAATATTTCCGATAAAAATGAATATAAATATGTCTAGTTTCTCACAAACAATACCAAACTCAAAATAAATGATGGTTTCTCCAAAAAAAAGACATATCAGGAATTTTGCGGGTAGTCACAGCCTCACCTCCTTAAAAAGAATCGTGTCCTCACGATTCATTCCAAGTTACCTATCAAGGTTTGTAAGAATGGGCATATACGCATGAGGATTCGTCTTCACGTCTCCTACGTGAGTTTAGAATCTTTTAGCAAGTTTCGACGAGCTTCGTCGATAGCGATGCGACTCTATGAAGGTCGTCCAACTCCAAGGTTCAAGATTTCAACTAGGTCAACAAGGTTTGAACGTTATAAGATCAGAATTTCTCCAAGAGGAATAAGAACTGCCTAATTGGCAAGTCGCTTCTTCGAATTTCGTATGTGAAAGGTCGGGGATGCAACTGAGTTCCGACGGTAGCTCAAATCTATGAGCTATCAATCTGACTCTAGCAAAGATCTCTCCATTTCGACTTCGGACGATCTCCTTGGTAGATTCGTGAATAGGTTCATAGTTAGGAAGTCGGGTATCTCCATCTTTATTCAACAAGTCGGCGATTGGCACTTGCGACCATAGAGGGTCTTTTGCAGTGCCGTTGAAATACTGAAATAGTGGGTAAGAGAGAAATTGACCAACAGGAGGTGTCTATCCCAACTATTGCCAAATTCGATTAAATAGATACGAAATATGTTCTCATAGCCTTTGGAAGGGGTTGATAAAATGTGAGTGTGAGACGATTGTCTTAATCAGAAAGAATAGAAATCAGCACTACATGATGCACATCGACCTTCTTCACGTATAAATGAGTAAGGTTGTCCATACCGTTTCGCTGGCTAGCAGGAGGTGGACAGGTTAAGTAGGATTATCAACAATAATTACTCAGGTAGAGGTGCAAGATTTACTCTCAAGGTCTAGCTTATGATATAGCAGCAGAATAACAATCAACAAAAGGATTTGTTAAACGTCTCATAGGATAATAGGAAAACAACCCATTGTTTATAAATTGTAGGAGAGTCAAAATCTCGATTTTCAGTTTGATTTCACAATATTGTAGCAAGGCAGCAAAACGTTTTATGAAATCGTCTTATTAAGCTATTTGTAAAATAACTTAAAGGGTATCAAGAAAGCATTTCACCATTTATAAAATGGTAGTTAGATCAAAATTTTGATATTCAGGATAGTAGTAGGGTTGCATTTGGAACCATAGTATGGCAACAAATATTTTATAAAATTGTTTTGTGAAACAATTTCGTAAAATAGTTTGAGAGATAACAGGAAAAACAATTACCCTTCATAAAATAGTGATAAAATCAAAATTTTGATTTTTGTGATGTGGTAAAACATCTTGTAAGATGGCAACATTTTGTAAATTAATTTCAAGGCAGTTTCACTATCCATTAAGAGAGGAATAAGGATATTTGGTATTTCCAAGGGACGAGGGAAGGAAAGGGTGGTTGTCCCAAGGATCGTGATTCGGTTACCTCTCAAAATCTTAAGAATTTTGTTAAACACAAAATCTTTACTGATTGAGGGATTTAACAAGTTCGGAGTACAACTCTGTAAGAGAAGATTGATTGCTACTAGCAATCGGTTGGAGTCGATTGACTCTGCACGATACTTAGGTTGGAGGCGGAAAGTACAACCTCGATTGAACATCGTCACTAAAACAACATTGATTGAATCGCATCGATTTGAGAGAATGAACATCCTCGATGAAGAAAATGAATAACATTGATTAAAATAATGAATATCATCGATTGAGGAAATAAACATCATCGATTAAGAAAATGAACATCATTGGTTAAGAAAACGTATCAATTGAGCACAAGGCTTGAGGTAGAGGCGGCTGTGACTAGATCGCCAAATGAAACGAGGCTAAATGATAAGTTCAAGTTTGGAACGGGGTCCAAAATCATAAGAAAATAGTCAAAATCCAATCTAAAATAGTGGAGACCAAATTCATAAATGTCCGAGAGTCAAATCAAGACATAGTCGGAAATCAAATCAAAACGAAGCCAAAAATTTAAATCCAACGTATCCAAAATCAAATCCAACGTAGTCGGAATCAACTTCAAATGTAGCCGAAGTCAAATTTAAAATGGTTAAAACCAATCCAAAACAGCCAAAAGTCAACTCAAGACGTGACCGGAAATCAATTCAATACGAAGCCAGAAATCAAATCAAAACGAAACTAAAATCCAATCCAAACATAACCGAATCAAATCCAAAACGATAATTCCAATATGATCGACGAGGCTTATTACGATAAGCAGCTCAGATTCAAATGATGTCAATCGGGTCTAACCCGACCCAATGCGAATTACGCCCGATGGCGACAAACGAGAATTCCACATAAACGACGACGTTTAGTGGTTTCGGAAGAAATACGATTCATGAGGTGTTGCGATGCCAGTGTGTCATGTGCAAGTGCAGGCTTAGGTGTTATGTTCAATGCTTGTGTGTGCACGCAAAACTTATCATTCCTAAAGGCAATTCTAACCAGAACATAATGCTGTTATAACTAACCTCAGTATCGCAAAATTCACCTCTGAGCCGGACATAGTTGATCAGGCCATGTCCAACTGTCCCTGGTTGAATGTAGGTGATCAGGCTACATTCACCCGAGGTTCAATGAATTTTGAAACACTCAGCCTAGTTACGCTAGTAATATGTCCTTTGTATCCCATCATCATCCCCAATACTACGACTAGTGTGCAAAATCAACATTCAATAATGAGATTACGCAAGGAAATAGCGTAACTCAGTGATAGATGCGGTACTTGCATAAGCATGTGGAAATGCTCATGGTGAATAGCTAAAATAGGCGGATATGAAATATCCAAAAGTAAGGCACACACTAAAATGATTATATCCTCAAACTTATCAATTATATCATAATCAATTCATCACATATACCATCAAATGTCTCATCAATCATATCATTCAATATCTTATCTAATGTATTCTCAGTTATCTAATCAACTACATCCTCAAATAAAATCTTATGCGAGGCATCGGCTTGGTAGGCAGGCACGTAGCGGTCATAGGGTTTAGTTTTCACAAAAGTGGTTATAGTCTAGGTTTAAAAATTACCCAGTTCTCTATAACCTAGGCTCTGATACCAATCTGTAACACCCCCAAAATTCGGGTCTAGCGGAAGCATACATGCATTGGGGTGCTACGAAATCGGTATCACAACACAAGGATCAAAGAATGGTTTTTATTTCATTATATCGAATAAAAGTAGTTATGTAAACATATAGTTTACATGATATAAAAATAGTGCGGAAATAGGCCCATAAAATAATTAAAGCGGTCCCAAATGTTAATCAGAGTCACCTATGACCATGCCCCTTGCCAAATGCCTTCAAATAGTGAGCTATCGCCTTAAACCTGAGAATACATGCTAAAGGTCAGCTTACGCTGGTGAGTCCGTAGAGTTTAAGTTATAAAAACAGTTGTAGACCTGAAGAGTTTAGTGTTATGTGTGACTAGTGGCAGGTATAGACATCTCAATCACAATCTCAATCTCAATCTCAATCTCAATCAAAAGTTTATCATCTTAGGAAAGATGAAGGGTCAAAGTGAGCAGGCCTCTCAACGGTCACTAGCCAGGTCACAGCAAGGAACCACCCGTTACTGCCCCGGATCTAGGCTGCAGCAGAGTCTATTCCAAACTAGGGTCAAAGAGCCCTAGCTATAGGTCAACTCTACTTCCTTTTAACCTTATCTAGCCAAAACATGTAGCAAAACCAAGTAGTAGCAGGTCCAAGAAAAATGGTTTGAGCTAGGAAGCTCTCATGTATAAACTAGGTAAACACATAACGTATTCAAATATCCAAATCAAGTATATCGGTAAATCAATCAATCAATCAATCAATCAAATCTATCAATCAATCAAATCTTAATCAAACGGTTCACGTAATCAGATAAACAACCATTGAGTTTAGTTAAAAGGGCATGTATTCTCCCCCAAAAATAGTTATGAAAACTTGTTTAAAAGAAAGGGGGCTATGAACTCACCTTAGCCACAGCAATGCAAAGATCATGACCGACACAACTTGGCATCTAGAGCTAATCACAACGATATCCAAAAGGTGGGCACGACGGCACCAAGTAGTACGAACGCGAGGGTACATCCTAATACGCATACGATTATCTCAAAATATAGTTCGTACAATAATAAAGTCTATAAAAGACGATGTGTCATAGTTTTCGTGGATTACTCAAATCATTACTTATAAAAGGTTAAGTATCAATGTTTCGTAAAAAAGCTTTATGTTTCATGTGGTGTGGTAAGAAGACATAGACTCAAAATGTAACTCACGCCAAATGAACAAGACATCGACATGCAATTCACGCCAAAGAGAAATAAACATCGACATACAACTCACGCCAAAGAGGAATAAACATCGACATATTTGATAGATATTAACTAGCACTCATGTTAATCAAAGAAAATCTAGAAAATGACGACTACTACTAGTTAATACGAAATAGGTCAATTGGTAAGTTTCGGTATTTACCCATAGTCCCAAATAGTCTAGAATAGTTCAATAAGTTTTATAAGAATGTCACAAGTTAATAAATCAAATATGAAAAGAGTTTTAAGGATTAAATAAAACTATTCATTTTAAATTCTTTGTCGGGTTTTATAAAAATAATCTAAAAGGTTTAGAAATAAAAATGTAAGTTTGGAAATAAAAATGTAAGTTTAGAAAAGTTTATAAATTTTGGCATGACGCATCCACTTATATAACCTTTCCAAGTCAATAGACTTAATAAATCAATTTTCTCCACAATATTTCCCGACAAGTTAATAGAAAAGTAATAAAGTGTATTTGTTGATTATTAGACATTACTTACTTATTGTGTATCCGGTTACGAATCAAATATATTAAAGTCATCATGAGTCTAATATATTGTATCCGCTCTCAGTCCAATAAGTTCATTTTGTCCAATGATGTCAATGCAAGTCCAATATTTATCCAATAATCCAAGTCAAAGTCCCAATTATCAAATCCGTTAAGTATTCATGTTAACCATATCCAAGTCACAATCCTAAGTATAGTCCGAAACGTCCCAATGTTCGTTAATAAAAATTAATGAATTAAATTAGTCCGATAAATAACCAAATTTATTACTAACTAATTTAAGTTATGACAACATAACTCTTTTTACCTTCAACCAATATAATCTTTAGTTTTCTTATGGACTTGTACCCAAAAGTCTAAAATAAACCAAACGCACCTAAAGTATTATTTCTGCCATCCCAAACGCACCCTATTTGTGACTCGTATAAGACAACCAAAACAAGCACCCAACATACAAGCCAAAATATAAACTAAAAAATTGAAAATGGGCAATTCTAGCCATGATTGAGACCTTACAGGTCTCGAATGAAATCTAACCAACACCCTATATGGGTTTCTTATTTTGACCAAGTAAACAAACACCCTCCTGGTGTTGTTGCTGGACCGAGAACAAAACCAAGCAAACACCCTTAATAAACATAATAATATAGCTAGAACTAAAATCAGAAAATAAGCAAAGTTGAAACCACTCAAGCACAAATCTAGGAACCACACTCGGGTTTTATACTCGACCACTGAGCAACCAAGACAACAACACCATTTTCTTACTAATCCTACAACACGAAACCTTTATTAACTCATTTTAATCCGTTTTTATTTCACAACACTCAATAACTTATTTTAATCCGTATTGTTGGGAATTCTGCTAAGTGAGAATTCTGCTGATGGAACATGCTGATGGAATCTGCTGAAGAGATAGATTCTGCTGAAGAAGTGTTACTGCTGAATACTAAGTTTCAGCATATTTAGTTTCTGCGGATATAGTTAAACCGCGTATTTTGTAATATAGGTAGGATATGCATGAGTAATATTAGGAAAAGATAATGCATATTGTTTAGAGTTTATAGAATATACGTTTCTTGTGAAACGGTTTAAGGTTAGGGTTCCTTGTCTATAAAAGGAACACAAGTTTATGTTCTATGTACGAGTTTTGAAAAACAAGTTCTTATTATATAAAAGATCCATAGAGGATTAAACGTTCTTAGTATTCATTGTTTCTGTTTGTATTTGTTTTCCGCATTAGAATACAAGCTTTGGAGATTCTCTATTAGAGTGTTTGTGATTACATAGACACTGCTAACGATCAACGAGAGCTACAAGATCTATCAAGGGTATTAGTTTCAACAAGTGGTATCAGAGCCTCGGGAGAGTCTCTGTGATACTAAGAATATCAACTTTTTACACACTCCTCAACAGCACAACCTTACATCATGCCTGGATATGACACTGAGTCAGATACAACACACAATCAAAACACAGCATCCCTTCATCACCTCACTCTCACTAACAACAATGCAAAATTCCCCTACCTTAAGAAAGAAGAGTATGAACTCTGGGCAATGCAGATGCAGAACTGGATTACCAACATTGATCATAATCTTTGGAAGGTGGTCCTTAAAGGTAACAGCCCAAAGAGGACTGGCACTGACGCAGATGGTAGAATATACTATCTTGATCCTACATCTGCTAAATAGGTTCTTGCTCTTCAGAGGGAAAATAAAGTGACAACTATTCTTCTTCAAGCTATACCACCAGATCACTTGGGTGATTTTCACTTCATGA
>LBNU01019277.1:175507-187990 GCA_014162995.1 Artemisia annua
TTGATTTCTTGGCAATGCAAGAAACAAACTATTGTTGCTACCTCATCTACTAAAGCAGAGTATGTTGCTGCTGCCAATTGTTGTGGGCAGGTACTTTGGATACAAAATCAGTTGCTGGATTATGGGTTTAATTTCATGAACACCACAATCTTTATTGATAATCAAAGTACCATATGCATTGTTAAAAATCCAGTTTTTCATAATAGAAAAAAGCATATTGAGATAAGACACCACTTTATAAGAGATGCATATGAAAAACATTTGATAAAAGTGGTTAAAATTCACACAGATAATAATGTGGCAGATTTATTGACTAAAGCTTTTGATGGACCTAGGTTTCAACACTTAGTTGTTCACATTGGGATGGTTAACCCTTAAATGCAATGTTTAAGGGGAGGCATAAGCCTCAGGGGAGGCATATGCCTCAGGGGAGGATTGAATGTTGTTGTAAATCTTTTATAATTTTAGATTTCTAACACTAACCATCTAATGTGTTTCTTAGCATATTAGTTTGTTTGTTTGGTTTGCTACTATGTGTTTGTTTAACAGCATACAGGTCTGTGTAGTTGCTGGTTTGGATTGTTTGGAACAAGGTCTTGTAACTTAAAGTTATTGTTTATTCTGAAGAAGTTATTGTTTCTACTGAAGAAGGACAAAAGTGATGTTCATTGTTTCTACTGAAGTATATACAACTGGTTATTTATGTTTCTACTGAAGTGGAATACAAGTGATGCTCATTACATCTACTGAAGAGAAAGACAAGAAGTGTTGGAAAATACTAATTCAAGTTTTTCATTCATTCAAGAAACAAGTTACAGAGTACAAACAACTTCAAAAGTAAATAAAGATCATTCCTATACATTTTCAACTACACAAATCCTAAAATTCTATCATTCATATTGCAAAAGCCTGGTGGATATGCATGTCCAGTACGATGAAGAAGCTGAAGGTCAAATGGAAGGATGGATTGATGAAAACGTTGATGATGCTCAAGAACCTATTTTTGGTCCCTGGCAACATCATACTATCTAAATTTGGTCTCTGGCAACATCACACAATCTTCTACTCCATTTTCCCTTTCCCTTTTTCCATCATCTCTGCCTTCTTGCCCTTTCCCTTGGGTCCATGGTATGAAGCACCAGATCTTGGAGCAGGAAGACCAATCACCACTTCTCTTGATTTTGGAAGAGGAGGGTTAGATCTCCTTGACAAAGGCAATTACAATGGTTGTAAAGATGGATTGGCACTTCTGGTCCTTGTTCGAGAGCAAGAAGAAGCCAATTGGATGGACGAAGAAGAGGGTGGTAAATGATTTCTTTTGGGATCATGAGGAGGAAGGAATGATGGGTCTTCATTTTCAGAAGATTCCTCATCAGAGGTTAAAGGTAAAGGAACATTGAGGTCATGCCTCTTTTTGCGAGCCTCTTCCTTGGTTTGCCAAGGTTTCTCAGGGCATCCGGGTGGAAAATAATTACCCCACCCATTGCTCTCTGAAGATGATGATGAATCGGATGATATCTCAATAGGATTCATGTTTGGAAAAATATTTGAGATGGTAATTGGGAGGTTATTGAGAAATTAGGGTTTGTTGATAATTGGGGAAAAGTGATAACTGTATCGAGTGATTTGGGGTTATTTTATAGACAAAGTCAAGGATTGATGGTCATTAATGCGAGTTCGGTGGCACAGTAAAACTCAAGATATTTACTTACGATATTTTTACACTTGCATTGATTCTGCTGATTGACTATCAATCAGCAGATTGACCATTGATTCTGCTGAAGGGTTGTTTTTGAAAGTTATTTTACACGTCAGATATGGTCAACAAACTGTTCCGATATACTTGGCCACGATTGGGTAACTTCCTTTTATAACCTAATTCGAATCACTTTGCCCAAAATAACTCACTCCATCATCAAACAGTTTAAAACCCATTCCAAAATTGATTAAGTCGTAACCTCTCATCACAAAATCTTCACATGGCATCTCTTCAAGTCAAGAAAGATCATAACAAGGTTGCTTTTCTGACTAAGACAAAAGGCCATGAGCAATATGATCCAATGGTAGAGTTTTTGCAGAGGTCCAAGATTCATTATGCTCTAACACATTCTCCAAATGTGATATATGAATCGTTGGTGAAACAATTTTGGGCAACGGCTGCTAAGAGGTCTGACACAGAAATTGTAGCAACAATTGAAGGAACAGAGTATGTGGTGACTGAATCACTGATTAGAACACAGCTACAGTTGAATGATGAAGGAGGTGTCTATCATACCAACACTGAAGATATTCTTGCTGGCTTAAGAGAGGTTGGCTACCAAAGCACAGCAACAGACATGTGGCACAAGAATCAGTTCTGTCCTATGTGGAGATTTTTGGTGCACACATTGCTTCAGTGTATCAGCAACAAGTCAGGTGGATGGGATCAGTTCTCTACCCAATTGGGTTGTGGTATTGTATGTCTCTCAAAGGGTTTAACTTATAATTTTTCTAAGTTTATCTTTGATAATATGATTGAAAATATTCAAAGGAAAAAGCATAAGTTTCTAATGTACCCTAGGTTCTTACAGATGATTTTAAACATAACAACCCAAGAGCAAACCTTTTGTCCCATAGGAGCACTTACAAAGAAAGTTTTTGCTTCTATGAGAACTAATTATGAAGGGGCATTTCACCCTTTATTGCCAGCTATGTTGCCACAAGGCAATAATGATGCTGGTGAGGGTGATAATGCTGATGCTCCTCCCTCTCCACATCCTGCTGATGATGGAAATCCATCATCTCCCAGTGTTGCTGCTGATGGTAATCCATCAGTTGCCACTGATGAGGGTCCTTCCATTGCTGCTGAAGCATCCAATGCTTCTCCTGACCAGCCTCCACCATTCCCTAGTTCACCCAGGCCTCACACACCATCAATCTCTATTGCTCCTGATGAGCCAGTTCTTGAGGTAGAAGAGAATCTTCAGTCTCTTGGTACATCAGTACCTTTACCTTTTGAACCTGAGATAACTAGACTGCCCACACCTAGTCCTGAAAGAGAACCTTTTGATGATAGTATTCCTACATTTGAGCCTGTTTCTCCTGAAAGGCCCAATGATGCTCCCATTACCACAGAGCAATCTGCTGGTGGAGCTGAGGAGCCTATTACTCTCACATCTGTATATGATTTGCTCAACAGGTATGTCAAAAAGGTTGATGATCTTCAAACAGAGCTTGCAGACACTAAATCTTCACTTGGTGCTGAAATTGTGGCTTTGAAGAATAAGATTCAGGGACTAGAAGCACAACTTGGGAAGAAAATGAAAAGAAACTTGGTGGTTTCTTCTGATGAAGAACAAGAGGGAAGGCAAATGGACTCTCTTGAAGTATTAGCTGATGTGGCTCAACAAGCTGCTACTTCTTCATCTCCTAAAGCTATTCCACAAAAGGAGACAATTCAGTTCAGCAGAAAAAGAAGGAGACAATATTTGGCTCAAGTAGCTGCTGGGACTTCTAAAGTTGTAGATGAGCAAGTTCCTGCTGATGCAGATATGGTGCCTGTTACAGTTGATCAAGCACAAGCTCAGTCTTTTGCTACACCTTCAGAAGAACCCTCAGAAGTATTTGTTGCTGGGCAAACTTTTGTGCTGGAATCTGACATTGCTGGTGCTTCTACTCAAGCTGAAGATCCTACTTCACAAGTTTCTTCTGATGCACCTGCTGCTGCCCTTTATGTAGATTTGTCTCATGATGAGGAGCCATCTACTATTGCTTCTGATGTACCTGTTTCTGCTAAAGGAAAGGAAGTTTTTGTTGAAGAATTAATTAATCCAGAGTCTATGTCTGATAAGGAAAGGATTGAGCAGATAAGAATGCTTCAAGAGTATGAAGATCAGATGAAGAGCAAAGCACTACAAGAAAGGCTCTCAGCTCAGTTTACTTCCAATCTGTCTCCTGCAAGACAAAGGGAATTGGATGCACAATCCATTCATTTTACTGATGAGCAGTGGGATACATATACTATGCAAGCTGCATCAAATCCTACTCTTGCTCAGAGTATACTGGGAGCTAATTTTGATAGAGAAAATTTTGCTGCTCAAATGGTTGCACTTGGAGATCAGAAGAAGAAGGATGCAGCTGCCAAGAGACAAGCCATTGCACTTCAGAAGGCTAAAGCTAAAAGAGAAAAACCACTTACTGAAGCAGAGAGGAGGACTTATATGAGGAATGTGGTTTACAACCAAAGTGTTGCTCTATACACTTCTGGTTTGAAGAAGAAGCAAGTCTGGAATCTACCTGATTCTGAGCTGATAAGGCTGTATAATTTGATTATGAAGCAAATTAAACCAGCTTCTCAAGTAAAAAGGATTGCTGATGTTCTAGAAGCTCCTACTGCCAAAAGATCCAAGATTGTTGACTCTACTGCTGATGGTGTGCAAACTGCTGATGGTGTACAATCTTCTGTAAGTTTACCATCTGCTGAAGCAAAGGGTGTGTCTTCCATTTCTACTGAGGAAGCATCTGCTAGTCAACCATCAGTTGTTCATGTTTCTTCTGAAGCTTCTATCATAGCTGTTTCTTCTGAAGCTTCACCAATAGCTGCTGATCATGATATGGATTCCAAGGAACAACCAAGTACTAATGAGATTCCTTCTTCTGTATCTGCTGATCCAGGAAGATCATTTCTCTCCAACTATCGTGCAGTCCTGGCTAAGCAAGCTGAACAAGCAGCTGCTAAAGCTAAAAAGGCTAGGAAAGAAATGGATAAGCTGTATCAACAAGGTGTGCATATCTCCATTCCTACTGATGCTCCATCCTCTATTCCTACTGAAGATGCCTCTGGTGCATCTGACAAGGTAGATCCCTCTATCTCTATGGGAATTTATGTACCTGGTAGGAGGAAGAAGAGGATGTCCCACAAAAGACATGTTGCTATTAGAAGATCTCTAAGGATATCCAAGAAGAAGACTGCTAAGAAGGAGAGATCATCTAAACATGTGGATCTACAGGCTGACAATGCTACCTTTATCAAGAAGGGTTCTCCTACAACTTTTCCAGAAGATTCTTATAGTGTGTTGAAAGATTGGAAGGTGACTGATGGCCAGATCAACACAATCTATAGAATGGATGGATCTTCTATGGAGTTTACTTTCTTGAAGGATATACTTCATTTGGTGGATAGACAAGACCTGAACACTCTTTATGCCTATGTGACACATTATTATGCAAATCATAAACCACAAGGGGCAGGGTTGTACTTATTGGGGGATCTACAAGTTCTTTTTGATTCTAAGTCTCCTAATAGTACAGGGTATTCTATTTGGAAGAATTCTCATAAATGGAAGGTTGATACATGGAGATTCTATCCTTCTCCAAATGTACATGTTGTGGAGTCCAAGTGTGGGATGAGAGTTTGCATGTTTTCTGATCAGCAGTATCCTTTGTCATCTAAACTGCTGAGAAGATTGCTCAGACAGAATTTGGAGTTTCCTCCTAATCCAGTGTCCAATGATCTCACACATGCTGAACAATTGGTTGGATTAATCAAGTCTCAGCTTCTACAACCACAGGCTTCTAATTGATTATGGTATTATTTGTTGTATATGTTTATTTCTTAGTAAAAAAAAATGAGGTAATTCTTAGATTTTTGTGCTAACTATTTGCAGGTTTGTTGTATACTTACTCTATTGATGGTTCTCAACTCACCAGATGTGACTTGTGTCCATCAAAGAGTTGGCTAGTCCTAAGGGTACAGCTTTGGTAAAGACACATTAAATCTGTTGATGGCTGTAATGATTTGCCAAAAATCATAGGGTACTCAACTCACCCATGCTTAATTGCTGAGAGTTGAAATGGTCATCAATTCACCATGGATCTTATTCTGTGAAAATCCTAAGAATTGACTAGCCCATAAGTATATGGCTTGTGGTAAAGGCAGTGGAAATCCATATTGGTTTTCAATTCACCAAGGATGTTTCCTTTAAGAATTGGCTAGTCCTGAGCAAACGGCTACAGGTAAAGACAACTCAAATCCGTTTGCAGTTGATGATTTACTCAAAATCATATGGTTATCAGTGTACCATGGTTTTCGAACTAAAACATTTGGCTACTCCAGTAGTGATGGCTATTGGTAAAGAGACATCAAATCCATTATTTTCAATGATTCACCTCTCACAGGAGTTAACACACCTGGATGTGATGAGAATAGTATGAAACTTATTTATTTTGATGTATCTAATGTCATATGTTGCTGCAAAGATATGGTGTTTCAAGCTTATTCATCATAGAGATGTGTCATTTTTGGTTCTTTGCTGTTGATGTTTGAAGACAATCCTCTTTACATTATTGTGATTACTGATCTATCAAGGAATCTTGAACTTAACCATGTTAAATTTAAGATTAGGGGAGGATTGTTGGGAATTCTGCTAAGTGAGAATTCTGCTGATGGAACATGCTGATGGAATCTGCTGAAGAGATAGATTTTGCTAAAGAAGTGTTACTGCTGAAGACTAAGTTTCAGCATATTTAGTTTCTGCGGATATAGTTAAACCGTGTATTTTGTAATATAGTTAGGATATGCATGAGTAATATTAGGAAAAGATAATGCATATTGTTTAGAGTTTATAGAATATACGTTTCTTGTGAAACGGTTTAAGGTTAGGGTTCCTTGTCTATAAAAGGAACACAAGTTTATGTTCTATGTACGAGTTTTAGAAAAACAAGTTCTTATTATATAAAAGATCCATAGAGGATTAAACGTTCTTACTATTCATTGTTTCTGTTTGTATTTGTTTTCCACATTAGAATACAAGCTTTGGAGATTCTCTATTAGAGTGTTTGTGATTACATAGACCCTGCTAACGATCAACAAGAGCTACAAGATCTATCAAGGGTATTAGTTTCAACATGTATTATCCACGAAACATAACACAACGACATATATACCCGTTTAACGAAACAAATGAAAATGAAATGGATCGTAGAGTTTCGTCTTACCAACGCGAAGGGGAAAGAGGAGAGGCGGTGTCTTCACGAGTATAACTCGAACCACGANGTATTTGTTTTCCACATTAGAATACAAGCTTTGGAGATTCTCTATTAGAGTGTTTGTGATTACATAGACCCTGCTAACGATCAACGAGAGCTACAAGATCTATCAAGGGTATTAGTTTCAACATGTATTATCCACGAAACATAACACAACGACATATATACCCGTTTAACGAAACAAATGAAAATGAAATGGATCGTAGAGTTTCGTCTTACCAACGCGAAGGGGAAAGAGGAGAGGCGGTGTCTTCACGAGTATAACTCGAACCACGACTCCAAACAGGCCCTTCACTCTATCCTCGATCCATAACCACGAATCTTGATCTACAACGGCGACTGTGAATGACGGAGAGAGGAAGGAGACGGCGGTGATGGTGGCTCACGGTCACAACGAACCCGAAACAAACCTTCAACAATTTCACAACCTTCGATCTAACATATCTTCAATATAATAACAAGACCCAAGAAGAGATGATGAAATGGAGGCGCGTACAACAGTGGTGGTGATGATTGACAGCGCGTGGAGCATATAGGGATGATGAGGAGGTTGAGATAAGTAACGTGGTGGTGGCGGTGAGAGTTGGTGACCAGTGGTGGTGGCTCCGTGGCCGGATAATGGCTGGAAAAANATCTAACATATCTTCAATATAATAACAAGACCCAAGAAGAGATGATGAAATGGAGGCGCGTACAACAGTGGTGGTGATGATTGACAGCGCGTGGAGCATATAGGGATGATGAGGAGGTTGAGATAAGTAACGTGGTGGTGGCGGTGAGAGTTGGTGACCAGTGGTGGTGGCTCCGTGGCCGGATAATGGCTGGAAAAAATATGAGAGAGAGAGAGAGAGAGAGAGAGAGAGAGAGAGAGAGAGAGAGATGTGGGTGTTGTCGGCTGCAAGAGTGAGAGAGAGCAAGTGAACCCTAAAATTTTTTATAAATGTGTTAGGTTGTGGGTATATAGGGTTAGCAAAATCAAGGGACCATTCGGTAATTCTATTAAAGTTAGGGGGCGGTAGACAGAACCTAACCGAGGGACCAAAGCTGTAATTTGCTCTATCTTTCACGAAATAAGGATCGAGACACGTTTAACTGAGTAAACGGATGATTCATGATACGGGGATAGCACCAACGTGCTCAGAATAATATTTCTGATAAAAATGAATATAAATACGTCTAGTTTCTCACAAACAATACCAAACTCAAAATAAATGATCGTTTCTCCAAAAAAAGACATATCAGGATTTTTGCGGGTTGTCACAATGACTCCAGGTACCAAGATATGCATTTTTAAGTACTCAATTGTTAGGTCACCATTTTGTAAACACAAGTATAGATTTGATAAGAAATGAGATGAGAAATAGAGACGGTTGATCTACTAAATATGATATAGAATTTGACAAGAGTTTCGCTAAGATATGCAATAAACCAACAAGATAAATGTTTACATGATGTCTCTATTTATAGGCAAGGAGCTAGGGCAACACTCACTCTCCTTCCTATCCTTAAACGTGTGGGCCTTGAAGGCCTTTTGGGCTTTATTAGCCTTACATCTTAATTAAACATGAAACATAAGTAAACTAAATAATATAGCAACCTATTACATATAATGAGATGACCGAGACTTGAAAGATGACGTGAAACGTGATCCTAACAATCTCCCCCTAAGGGTCGGTCATGATGATCATCAAGGTTGCTCGACGTCTTTTTCTTTGTCTTTAATCTTTGACTTTTACGGCTTCAGACGTCTTCAAAAATTCATTAGCAGAATGATTCATCGTTCTTTGTTCTTTGTCTTTGATGATGTGATAGTGATCGTGTGATGTCGTAATCTGCCATTCGTCACTTTCTTTGCCTCTAGTGGATTTGCGCCTTTCCAGCATGCTCATACATCTTTGACATTGGGCTTTCATACGTTTGCAGCTCTCATTTCATTGTTGTAGATTCTTTGTGTTGACATAGAATCTTTCTTTGACTCTTACAATGCATCAATCTTTGAGGAGAGCTTTCTTAGACATTGAGATGTAAGTATGAGCATGTGGAAGTTGGTGTTCATGACGGTGGTTATACCTGAATTGAAACAGTTAGCAATAATACGTCCGGTACTTACAGGTTTGGAATTAGAGATTGTCAACAGCATAGTGTGAAGACTCCTTCTAATCCTTGCCAAGGCCGTTCCTAATCGGATACCCCCTAGAGGGCTTACACAGACATACAAAAGTACACCTACGATTAGGTGAGTCGCTGGAGATCACCCCACGACTGTAGACCATTTGGAACCACCGCAAGCACTAAGCGTAATCCACAAGGAATTACCGAAGTGACCTGCTGTCAGGGCTGTTAGATATTGACCCTGGCAGGATTTNCAGAAGTGGTCCCTAGAATTTTCAGAATTACATAATTGGTCCTTGTCATTTTACTAATAAATCCTAAACCTTTGAAACTAAACTAGCCTACTTATTTATTAACCCAAATCCAATCCTTATCAAAAGCCCATTCCCTTATAACCCAACCCGGCCTGCTACTTAAACCCACACCCCTTGACCCGGTTCAGTAAAGAAAACAAATAAATATATAAAAACACAGACGCGCCTAATTTTACCCCCAATCCCTTTCCCCAATTTTTACCCTGTTCCTCTTATGAACCCTAAAAGACGATTACCTCCAATTACCCAATTCCATTCATGATTACCTCGTATTAAGGGCTTTTCAGACAATTCCCCACCCCCTGACACCCTGACAGCAAAGGAATGCCACGTGGTTGAAGGTCATTGGTCAAGACGCGTCACCAAGTGAATTCTAGGGCTCTGATTGGTGCATTTGTGTCATAAGGGATCAAATTAGGATATTCCAAGGGAGATTCTGTTTCTGGATCCTTCTGCCAAGCTTGGAGCTCAAGCTATATAAAGCCATCTTCACCAACGAATTCGGCTTGTTAGAGAGTAGTAGTTAGTGTAGAATTGAGTGTAGAATTAGTGCAATTTTAGTGTTAAACTTGTATTTCAGATTCAGAATTTGTACTCATTTTCAGAATTTAATAGAGTTTTTTAGTTTTTGATCTTTCAATTTCCAAGCATTCAGTTGTTCTAAATCTATTTCAAAGTTCTCATTTACTGTTTTCATAAGCTCATTGAAGCTTAGTTAGTAGCTTGTAGAGATAAATACACCTTGTTTCTGTTTAACTTGTTCCATTGGATTCTGGTCAAAGTCACAGTTTCATGGTGATTTTTGGTTTTTTCATGTGGTAAATTTGGTCTATCCACAGTGGTAGGCTAGCTAGGAGGATCTCAGGGAGCTGAGATCTCAGTTTGTAAGCTCACTTTACCTTTTCTATCTTTACTTTTCATACCAGTAGCTTAAAAGTTGATTCTACTTAATGATTTTGTAAGGATAGTTGTATTACTATTTCATTGTGGTATATAGATCATGATTTAGTTGCTTTGAACTTGTTTGACTGTTTATGCCTAATGCTTTGTATTTGTCCCATTTCTGCATAAATTCTGTTTAATCTGTGGTTCTCTTCTATAACTGTTAGTAGTGGATGATTCTTGTTCATTTAATCTCCTTTGATATTTTTTAGCTTAGTTTGATCAATTTTGAAGTAGTTAATTGCTTTTAGTGTTGATTTATAGTGTAATAGAATAGAATTAGGAGTGTTTGGGATAAAAGTGTTAACTGTGATTGATGATGATTTAGATGTTCATGTTTGTTTAGACATTTTACTTAGGGTATAATTAGAGTCAATAAATCATAAGAACAGTTATTCATTCCACAAAAAGTCAATTTGCTTTAAGCTTCTTTTAACAGTTAACTGTGGAAAAATTTTCACTGATTAACCTTTCCAAACATTGCATAAGTAGATTAGCTAGTTAAAGTTAGTTTCCTTTAAGCTTGAAACAACAATTTAGATCAATTAGAGAAGATTAAAATTCAAAAAAGTCAACTGTGTAGGGATATATAAAAAGTCAGTATATACTAGGAATTTGCAGTCATAAATGTAGTTTTGTCTACTGTACTTGGCTTCAATCAGAGTTCAATTGGAATATTTAGCATAGGGCTTTTGGTGTTTTTAGCATCTCAGTCATGTAGTTAATCTTTTGCCCCCATAAAATCTTAGTGTTCAGCTTAATTGAGTGCTTATTTTTAGCTACAAGTTGGCACCATTTTATAGCATATGCTGATTTCACAGTCAAGAGCTTTTGAGAATTGTAGCTTGTGCACTTGAATTCTTTGTTTGATTTGAGTTCCTGTATAAATGCTTGTGCTATTTTCATGGTCCTTTGCTAATTGGTTCATCATTAGTGCTTATTTAGCTTATATTAGTGCTTATTCTACTTACTTTTGAATGCAACTGCTTGAATCTAGTTGATACATGATCTGATTTGAGTCATTTTGAGTTTGTTTCAGTATTAGATACCTTCTGCATAAGTTCCATATAGTTTTGTTACAAGTGCTTATTAATAAGCACTTGAATAAGCTGTTTTTAAGCTCATATAAGCACTTTTCAGCTTATTTTTGAAAAAGTTTTTCATTCAGAATCTTTAGAATAACATTTTAGAATTTCCATAAAAATTTCATATTTTTCTCATTAGTTTTACTATTTCTTTTCTATTTTCTTAGATTTTAATCATTTTAGATTCACAATAAATCCAAAAATACAAAAATAATTTTCATTTTTCTTTTAAAAATAGTTTTCAGATTTATAAGATTTTTCAAAAGTAGATTTGTATTTTTTAGACCATTTTTCCATTTATTAGATTTTTAATCATTTTTAAATAGTTAAAAATAGTTTTTAATTCATAGAAAATAAATAAAAAGTCAAAAAAAATATTTTTCTCTTTCTAAAAATTCTTTTTAGTTGTTTAAAGTTTTTAGAAATTTGTTTCACATTTTTAGGATCATTTTTAAACAAAAGTCGCGTTTTATTTTGTACGTTACGTTTTGATATTTCACGTTTGCATTTCCGTTTTCTGATTTTAGATCTTTGTGCATATATAGCTTGTAATCTGTGCTTTATTTGACATATCTTTGTGCTAATTGAATTTCTTTTCCACTATTTTCACTTTACACTTTTCACAAACACGGTTTATCATTCACGATAAACAACTTTCCATTTAACCTTCACTGAGACACGACCCGAGTCGGTGGTTATACCTGAATTGAACAGTATGACAATAATAGAACGTCCGGGTACTCTACAGGTTTGGAATTTAAGATTGTCAACAGCATAGTGTGAAGACCTTCTATCCTTGCAGCGTTCCTATCGGATCCCTAGAGGGTCTACACAGACATACAAAAGTACACTACGATTAGGTGAGTCGCTGGAGATCACCCCACGACTGTGAGACTTTGGACCACCGCAAGTCACTAAGCGTAATCCACAAGGAATTACCGACCAGTGACGCTGCGTGTCTAAGGGGCTTGTTAATATTACCCCCTGGCAGGACTTTCCGTTCA
>LBNU01019281.1:0-12683 GCA_014162995.1 Artemisia annua
AAGTAAAGTTATTGATTCTGGTGCTAACCAACATATGACATACTCAGATAAAGAATTAGTCAATGTCATTGATATTTCACATCTTAAAATAAAGGTGGGACATCCTAATGGGACTGAAGCCTTTATTTCTAAGATTGGAAATCTCAAATTGTCTAATTCTTTAACTCTGTATGATGTTTTGTTTATAATCTCACTGAAAGATTTCTTTTTTGAATTGTTCATTCCAGAATATTGCATTACTCTAATATCTGTTCATAAACTTGCTAAAGATAATAAAGTTTTGGTTGCTTTTGATGAGAGTAAATGTTATTTTTTGAATCAGGATTTGAATCAGTTGACTGTGCTGGGGACTGGTAATCAGTCTGGTGGTTTATATTATTTCAATAATGGAGGTATTTCATTTCAAAATAATAATAATAAGTCTTTTTTTAAAAAACAATCTTTCTCATTATGATTGGCACTGCACGCTTGGTCATCCTGCAGACCCTGTTCTAAATGTTTTAAAATCATATTTGAAATTTGATTCAAAAGGAAAAAATTATGTTTGTGAAATCTGTCAAAGGGCTAATCAAACTAGAGAACCTTTTCCATTAGGTGATCATACTACTTCTGTTTTAGGAGAAATTGTACATTTAGATCTTTGGGGACCTTATAAGGTTGCTAGTAGAGAAGGATATAAATATTTTTTTGACTATTGTGGATGATTACACTAGAGCTCTTTGGGTGTATTTAATTAAAACAAAAGATGAAGTTTTTCATTTAATCACTGTCTTTTATAATATGATTGAAACTCAGTTTCATAAGAAAATCAAATGTTTTAGAAGTGATAATGGAACTGAATTTGTTAATCAACATTTTCATAAATTTTATCACCCATCAGACCTCTTGTGCATATACTCCATAGCAAAATGGTATTGATGAGAGGAAACATAGGCATCTTTTGAATGTGGCTAGATCCCTTCTGTTTCAGGGGGAATTCCTCTTAGGTTTTGGACTGAATGTATTCTTACTGCCACTTTTCTTATTAACAGATTGCCTACTTCTGTGTTTAATGGAAAATCTCCTTATGAAATGATATATAATAAGAGGCCTACTCTCTGTGATTTGAGAATGTTTGGTTGTTTATGTTTTGCTACTTTTGTTAATAATAATGACAAGTTAAGTAGTAGATCTGAAAAATGTGTTATGATAGGGTATTCTAATTCTAAAAAAGGATATAGGTTATATAGTCTTGATAAGCATCAGTTCATTTTTTCCAGAGATGTCAAATTTTTTGAATCTATCGTTCCTTTTAAGGAATCTGTTACTGATAAGAAAAAAAATGATTCTGAAAATTTTTTCAAAGACTTAAACCATTTGAATTTGGAACCCCTAAACTACCCAATGATGAACGTAGAGTAGACCCTAATCTGAATAGTGACATTATGTCACAAAGTGAAGGTGGCTACTCTCCTTTATCAGGTAGAGACTCTATTACTGAACAAAATAGTGATATTGTATTTGCTGATGGGGATGAGATGGTTACTACACTTGAAGAAAACATAAATTCTAAGGGTAATTTGAATCAAAATTCAAATTCTCCAGTTCAGGAAGAAGTACCTTTGAGAAGGTCTTCTAGACCTTCTGTTTTTCCAAAAAACTATAATGATTTTGTTGTTGAATCAAAAGTTAAGTATGGAATTGAAAATTTTGTCGATTATTCAAAACTTAACTCTAAAAATTATTTTTTTGCTGTTCAATTAATCAAAAATCATGAACCAAGAAACTATTCTGAGGCTTCTAAATCTATCTATTGGACTGATGCTATGAATAATGAAGTTGAGGCTTTGTATAGGAATGACACTTTTGAAATCACTGACTTACCTCCTGGTTGAAAACCTATAGGAAGTAAGTGGGTGTATAAAATTAAGTACAAGTCTAATGGTGAGATAGATAGATATAAAGCTAGAGTAGTTGCTAAAGGCTATAATAAAAAAAAAGGAGTAGATTATGAGGAAACTTACTCTCCTGTTGTTAAGATGGTCACTGTTAGATGTTTGCTTAATCTTGTTGTTCAAAACGATTGGTCTATTTTTCAGCTTGATGTTAACAATGTTTTTCTTTATGGTGATCTTGATGAAACTGTATACATGAAGTTGCCAGAAGGGTTATTCCCTGAAGGTGATAACGGAGTATGCAGATATAAAAAATCTTTATATGGTTTAAAACAGGCCCCTAGACAATGAAATGCTAAACTTACATATGCACTTATTGAAAATGGCTTTGTTCAAAGTAAAAGTCACTATTATTTATATACTAAGTCTAAACATGGTGTGTTTATTGCATTACTTGTCTATGTGGATGATATTATTGTTACTGGAAACAATGTTGATTAAATTAACAGATTCAAAGAGTTTTTGAAAACTAAGTTTATGATTAAAGACTTAGGCAAACTTCAATATTTTCTTGGTATTGAAGTTGCAGATACTAAAAAGGGAATTTGTTTGAATCAAAGAAAGTATTGTTTAGATTTGTTAAGTGAATATGGTATGCTTGGTTGTAAACCTGCTAAAACACCTTTGCAGTCCAAGCTTGTCATTTCTAATCAAGCTAATGATAATGATCCTTTACTTGATAATATTACTGATTATCAGAAGCTGATGGGTAAACTCATTTACTTAACCAATACTAGACCTGATATTTCTTAAGCTGTTCATTGTTTGAGCCAGTTTATGCATTCACCACTTAAGTCTCATCTCAGAATAGCATTCAAGATACTTAGGTATCTTAAAGGTGCTCCAGGTTTGGGTATTCATATTATTAAGAACTCTGGTATGTCCCTTCTTGCTTATTCTGATGCTGACTGGTTATTGTGTTTTCTTGAATGGGTCTTTAGTATCTTGGAAAGGTAAAAAACAGCCTACTCTCTCTAAAAGCTCACCTGAATCAGAGTATAGAGCTCTTGCTTCAGTAACCATTGAAGTAATCTGGATTGTAAAAATTTTAAAAGATCTTGAAGTTACAAATCTTTTACGAGTTTCACTTCATTGTGACAGTAAATCAGCTATTAAAATAGCTGCCAACCCAGTTTTTCATGAAAGGACTAAACACCTTGAGATTGATTTACATTTTGTTAGAGAAAAGATTTTGAATGGTGTCGTCAAAACTGTTAAAGTAGAATATGCAAATCAAATTGCAGATATCTTCACAAAAGGGTTGGATACATTGCAACATGATTTTTTGGTAAACAAACTTAATATGTTTAACATTTACCAACTATCAGATTAAGGGGGGATGTTGAAAATAAGGTCTTATTGCTTATTAATAATCTGTTACTTGCTTATTAAAGTTTGTTTATAATGCATTTTCATTATTATAAAGTTGAGGGACTTAGAGTAGAATTTATTCAAAGTAGTTTTGGACTTTTGGAGCTTAATGACAAGTCTACTAAAAAATGAAGGGCTAAAGTTGTATAAATCAAAATTAAGTCGGTGATGCTAGTATAAAAAGAAAAAGGACAAGAGGCTGCCTCACTTTTATATACTCTCATTCTCTCTCTAACGATTTACTACTCTCTCTCTCTCTCATATTTTGTAACCCTAAATCTGTATTGATCATCTTGATCATATTGCTCAGTTTACTAGTTGTTATTATACTTGATTGAGATCAAGTATCGTTTGTATTCATTGGTTTGATTCTGTTTGAGAACAATTTGAGTTGTAACTTTGTTTCTGGGTAATAAAATCTTCTTAATCTTTGTTAGATTAAGTTTTTTCTACAATTACAAACTAGAATACTTAGACCGTGGGGTTTTTATAGAACTATACAGGTTTCTTGGACTTAAAGATGTTCTTAGAAAGATATGTCGAGCGAATTACATCAATAAACAAAATGTATTGCGCCTTAACATATATGCCGAATAGAATCAGAGCTATTACGCTGATAAGGATAGGTATCCATAGCAAACCCTTCTGGTAAAGTACAAAAAAACTGACGCTAAATGCGATTATCATGGTTGTCATGGATAGAAAAAGATATGATAGACCGACTATCAATTTTCTAGGTAATGATTCCAGGAAATCACGTTCAGCATAACGAGACGTGAAGACAGATAAGAACATGTAGAGGATTGAAGCTGAAGATGAGAACAGAGAAATGGCATCTGCCACAACGAAAACCTTAAAGGTTGTTTCCGAATGAAAGATAAGGATACCATTGTTTTGGTCATATCCTCCCGGAACTGTAAAAGCTGCAGCGAATACCGTGGTGGCAATAAGTGCGGCTACCACAATACATTGACCAGCTATTTCCTTCATCCATTTTTCGCCTTGTGTGACCATATCTTTGTGTTCCTTTGTAAACAACTCATGTGGCGTTAAACCATCACTGTTCCTCTGTTCTCTATAAGATGGAGGGATCATTGACTCAACTTCCTGCAACACAAACAAATTATAATAGTTATAGACCAATTGCGGTTATATGTATCCTATGAAAGAAAAAATATGAGTTTTGTTGGACGCAGAAACAATCCTAGAAGCATACTGGAATCTATATGATGAGACGAAAAGTGTTACGCTTTTAGGGGGTCATTTAAGCCCTAATTCGTATAAATGTGATCAAATATTGCCCTAAATCGTTCTTTTTGTCATTTTAGGTACTTTTGATAGGAAATCTGGAAAACATGCATATTTGGACGTTTTTGGAGCATTAAAGTGAAGAAAACGACAAAGTCTCAAAAGAAGCTGGAATTACTACCTGACGGCGTCAGAGTCACAAGGTGACGCCGTTAGAAAACCTTGATAAAGGAGTGGAAACCATTTTACAAATGACGGGCCAGAAAGATTTGGGAATTTTACACCTGACGCCGTCAGGTGTTAATAGGTGTAGGCCGTCAGGTTATGTTTTAAAGAGTGACGGCCCAGAAGGCAACAAAGGGTGACGGCGTTAGAAGTGGATCTAGGCCATCCGAGAAACCATATGGCGGCGGGCTGACGGCGTTAAACCCTATAACCTGACGCCGTCAGAGAGTAAAAGTTTATATATAGTTTTTTATTTTTCATTCATTAGTGTGGAACTTTGTGGAGAACTTTTGGCACCAAACCCTAGATGAATTTTCTGTACTTTTTAGGCTTTCCAACCCTTAGAACCCTCATGCTTAATTAAAGATAAGTCTTCACTTCAATTCAATCAACATGTCTATGTGTTGGCTGATTATCTCTTTTGCTTGTCTTTTAATTAACATGCTTGGCTAAATTCTCTTGTGTTTGCTTAGATCTAATGAAACCTAACTATTAATTATTGGTTAATTGATGTGTTGTTGTTTGTTGGGATGATTGTTCCATCAATGTTAGGCTCAAGAAAACTGGCCAACCTCCTTTATGGTAATGTGCTTGAACGTCTTGGGAAATATGTAGCCAAGGCATACTAGGCTATTAAGGTAGTATTTAACGCATGAGCCACTGTTTACAATCCCTATGGTTGTGCCGTGCATGGCATAGGAGGAGATAAGAGCTCATAGAATTGGATAGATATGTATGCCACTCCATGAGTTATTAGGAATACACCCTTCATACACACAAGTAACATACATATCAATTAACCGGTGAAAGATAGTTAGGGAGTAATGAAGTCTAAGTAAACACAACTTTTCCCCATATTGTTTTCACAACCAAATAGTTTAGATATTTTATTTTATTTGCAATTGTAGTTATCTTGGGTTAGTTGACTAGCAACTAATTCCGCCCACTCCTTAAAAACCGAGATTTTACTTGCTTTCATAAAAACATAAAAATACAAAAAGAATCTTCCTTCACCCTTAGACCTATTAGAGTAGTTTTTCTGTCCTAACGAACAATATTCCCTGTGAGAGAACGATCAATCCCCCGTACTTACCACTATCCTATACTACATCGGTCAGGTACACTGCCTGGTGGGGTTGTAAGCCTCTTGAGATCCCTTGAGAGGTAAAACCTGTTGTAAGGTCACAAAACCATGCATCACTATATATGTACCTGGAACCATAAAAGTTCTCTTTGCATCTCTAAAGCACCTCCTGACCCATTCTCAAGCTGCTTTCGATTCACAGTTTTCCCAACTAAATGCAACATATTGTTTCCATTGTCATCTCTGAGAGGGGTTAACATATCCTTCATCGTGCCTATCTCGTACAGTAGGTTATAGATACCCTCGTGACGATGTTTGACAGCAATGTGAAATATGCTTTGATTGTCATCATTTACCATCCATATCAAATTAGGATATCGGCGAATGAGTTCAAATAAAAATTTGGTATTTCCTACTTCCGTAGCAACAAACAACACTCGAGGAGGGTATGTTTTTTTGGATGCATTTTGGCAGTTATTTTATAAATGAGTTCTAGTAGTTTATGAGCTTGGTCAGGGTGTCCAGCTTCTCGAATTATTAAGCTCTCGGTTTCATTATGTATTTTTACTATATACTCAGAAATGTGCCTTTATAGTTGCAGAGCTTGATCTCCCTTACCGGAAGCCATCTGGTTTTCTTTAGTCAAGGTCTGTAATTCAGCATGCATGTCCTCAACATGTTCGGAAACAAGGTTTCTAAGGTTAGAAACTTGTCTATCGTCATTGGTTATCTTCTGAGTTTCCTCAAGAAGTTTCTTAAGATGTTAATTTAGTCGTGCAATGTGAACGATCCTTCCTGACTCTGAATCCGTTGGCCCTCTCAGTATATCATCAATTTCCTTCTTAGGTAGTTGCACAATATCTTTCCAAAGAGTTTCCAGTAACTGCAAGGCTTCACTTTCTGTTTCAGGAGTCCTGGTCTTTTTAGGAATGAATGCAGAAACTGAATGCAAAAACCAGAAAACAAGCCAATTTGTCATTCAATGATGCCCAACTAGTTAACGGTAAAATTAAGGTGAAGAAACTTCGATTTCAATTACACAAACTGACAAAATAAAAGGCATGCTATACATGTGTTAGGTCACCATTTTACAACATAAGATCATATATTTCTAGAGAGAGAAAGTAAGTAGAGAGAGAGAGTGGAAGGAACTCTTGTGTGTGAAAATACTAAACTTTGATAAACATGAGAACCAACACCCTCCTTAGAGTGTTACATCACTATTTATACTACTTAGTCTAGGGCATCACATATCTTTCACTTTGTTACACATCTAGCCCTTAGACTTTTACAAAACATGTAAAGTAAACATAAATGACATAAAACATTCATAAAACTAAACATAATAATATACTAAAGCAACCTATTACAAAACTTAATGACCGACACTTCATAATAATAAAAGACGATCCTAACAATCTCCCTCTAATGGTTGGTCATCAAAGGTTGCGCGACATCAATATCTTTACTTCATAATCTTTGACTTTTGTTGCTTCAGATGTCATCAAAAAAATCTTTAAGTTGTTGTTGATCTTTGTTAGTCGTTCTTTGTTGTAGTGATTCATATGATTGTATCATCTGCCTTTAGTCACTCCTTTTGTCTCCGATGGATTACCGCCTTTCCAACATGCTCATACATCTTTGACTTTGCTTTAATTTGCTTTGGTAGTTCTCTTTTCCTTTGATGTGGATTCTTTGTCGTGGAATCTTTCTTTGAACATTACATAACTTCAGATCTTTGTCATTCAACTTTTGTAGATTCATATTGACGTAGAATCTTTCTTTGACTTTTCCTGCGTCGATCTTTGGTGAGAACTTTTGTTGACTTAGAGATGTATGTATGAGCATGTGGAAACCGTGTCATGATGGTGGTTGTAGCGGCATAAAATTTCGTTAGTAATAATCAGCCGGTACTTACAGGTTCGGAATTAGAGATTGTTAACAGCATAGTGTGAAAACTCTCTCTAACCCTTACCAAGGCCGTTCCTAATCGGATACCACCGAAGGAGCTTACACAGACATACAGAAGTACACCCACGATTAGGTGAGTCGCTGGAGATCACCCCACGACTGTAGACCAAGTTGAGACCACCGCGAACACTAAGCGTAACCCACAAGGAGTTACCGAAGTGACCTGCTGTCAGGGCTGTTTGATGTTGACCCTGGCAGGATTTTGGTTCGATCATTGAGAAATACATAAGTAATTCCTCTCATAAACGTTCTCGGCAGATTGCTAAGATCTGCGTAGGACTCGATAGTTTACAACTGGCATCCATTGATGTAGAATCACCAGTGTAAGAATAATAAGTGTTCCTAAGAGATCTTTGATGTATCTCGTGGCTCTAGACTCAATAAGTGCACATTTAGTCGTCGGAGACCGGGGAGGCGTCTCCTGTTTCAATATCAACATAGCTCGTAATGAGCGATTGATAGATTATGCGGGGTCCCCCGTGAGAATGAACAAGTTCTTTTGAGAGAACTTGAGTGGCTTAGAAGGTTAGGTGCATTGCGTCACGGGTCCATGACGTCTTGTCTTTCAATACTGGCGTTGCATTAACAACAACCAGTAGCTATGTGGTAGACACCTGGTAATTTTTCCTAAAAACCTAATCTATCCAAACTTCATTTTTAGAGCCTGAAACGTTTTAAAACTTTAAAGCATGTTAGAATTGATTGAGGAGCGTGAGATATTATTAGAACGAGGATGTTATTCCTCAGACTTACTCAGCACAACCTAGAAAACTCCCGAATTGTTTCATTTGCCAAATTATTTGATTTATTTATGAGTTGAAGAAAACTCTGCACAGTTTACTGCTTGATCTCGTTCATTGGAAAAACTATTCTCGCTCCGAACAATGAGCCGCAACTCTTCGTAATTTTTCGAGTCCCCGTGTTGCTCTGTATCTCGAGCTCCCGAACATTCTTTTATAAAAAGTTTGAAACTCTATTGGCGAGACTAGTCCTTGGAGTTTATTTACCTAATAATCACCCTCCCACTTTATTAAATTAAAACCACCCCTAGCAACGTTACCGCCTCATAAAATACCCCACCCATATTTATCTTTCCTTTTTATACACACACAAAAAACCACACATAGAACTCTCTCTCTCTCTCCTTCTACTTTCTACTCTACCACCTGCGACCCCAAACCCCACCGCCGCCGTCCATCAAATTCCGGCACCAGGAATATTTCACGGCCACCCCTAACCACAACCACCCTACTAGACTGTGTAGATCGGGACAGCCCCCGACTCATCCCCGGCAACCCATTTAACCTAAAAACCTCACCCACTCGCGCCCTAATCACTTGAAAAGAAACGTCGACTTTTGTATTATTCCGGGCCAACAAAATATATATTCCGGCGAGCTAGTGGTACCGAAACCCCCCCCTCCACCCATAATCTTCACATGTTTTCGTTTATAAAACCCAAAATAGACAAAACCCTAATTTCTATTTTTTATATAAATCCGATTTGGGCTTATCGTTTTATTAACTAAAATGACGTTTTAATAAATGTTTTAAATGAAAAACTCGTGTGGGACTTAATTTTGGGTCGATTTGCTGGGTCGACTCGGTTGACTCACGAGTCAACTCGGTTGACTCTGTGAGTGTTCTGGTATTTGGTTGTGTTTGGTACGAGTTGGTAGCAAGGGAGTAATATTCTTGGTTGTTGGATTGTGTTTTGGACCCGTTTGGCTTTGTCCTCTTGCGTCGGCAGCCCCTAGCCACCACCACGACGCCATGGTGGTCGGGTGGTGGGTGGTAATTTGGTTTTGTATGTATTTTGGTTGTCGGGTAAGGTTGGTTAATTTATTGGTTTTGAATGAGATTTGGTTAGCCGAAGTGTTTATGCGAATGATGTTGTTTGGTTATAAGTCTAGTGAAGGGTATTAGGATTAGAAATGCCGTATAATTGGTTGAGGCGAGATATGGGATTGTTGTGGTTATCCTTAGATATGTTTTGGTTATGGCTTTTGTCGGGACCATTTGTTACCTTAGGGTCTCGGATTTGGTTACATATTTATTAAAACCTGTACCTACAATATTATTCATTTATTAATAATAACATCACTTTTATCAAATATTTTACCATCATATTTTCCATAATATAAAACTTAGACGTAAACTATTTTATTACCATTATTAATATTCTCCTATTTACAAACTTATCATTCAATTAGTATTATTATTATTCATTATGTTCATTAAATGATTTAAACGTTAAACTAGTGAAACAGGAATAATACAACGGACAACATATGATATAATATATATATATACTATACTACTATATATATATATTACTAGTACATACTATATATACTAACTTGATATCGTCTACTTATTATGAATAATGGATTTGATATCCGCATTGCGATATGACTGTGTATTATGATTTAACTTGTTTCGGACTATTGGATCTTTGCGGCTATGGTTATTTGGACTTATGGACCGCTTTGGTACACGAGACGGTAGGGTACGTTAGGCCCTTAAAGATCTTAACGTACCTGGAACCGAACTATACGAAATGGCGCTAAAACTGAACAACTAATGGACAAGCGTGAAATGATATATCCAATCAATATTAATATCATACACTTATATTGATTGATGTAACGTTATTTGTATATAAAAGGGGCTCGTTGACTCGGGAAACTGCTTTTATCAAAGCGCGGCAGCGTCATGCCGAAATTTACAAAAAATTACTTATTCTTTACTATACTCGTTATCAAGTATATTTTATTAATATTTGTTGGGGAAATGGGTAATAACCGAGACTATTAGGGATGTTTGTCATCTTTATTTGTTCGTGTCATTCATTGCGCCCTTTTCCTTTCTTTCTTCGACGAGTATCTCTTCGAGTCTTCGTTCTATTTCTTGTATGCTTTCGAGGCTTCCGCCGACTTATTCTTTTCTATCTTTCTTCCACACGGAGCTACTTTTGGGAAATTGTTTCTTTCAAACGCCATCCCAATCTTTTATAAAAACATCATTCAAGCATTTAACTAGTTAAAGTATTCGAGTATCTAGCCTGAGTTACTGATATTATATGATTAGGTTGTGCTGAGGATCTGTTAGCGTGAGGCGTATTTGATTGGTTGATATATCTCGTTACCCTGGCTGTGGTTAATGTGTGACATCAATAGCCCCACCTTTTTATCTTTTTAAATGTTTATAAACCATGGGGTGAGGATAATGCTTTGTAAATGTTTCTGAGCACCCAAGTATTTTGGTATGCTTTCTGAATGGTAATGCTTTCTGACGATGCTGCTAAGGTTACGCCTGCCTTGCTATGCAAGACCGACTCAAGATCATCAGCAGCATTTAATCCTTGCGAGTGAACGCGATATCAGGCGATATAGGCCTATAGGAATTGACCGAAATCCCACTCTTTGCCTAGATACGCATTGTGGTGTACTATATTACCGATTTCGAGTAAATGGCAAGTGGCTCGACTTGAGGGGCAGCTGTTATATTATGAAATTCCGCGTTATATTGATATTATCGATGTGTGGTTAACGTTGCGTGTTCAGTGAAGCTAGCCATCATCCCAACAATGTTATATGCACAGGGATGCCTCTATAATTGTTGTTATCCTGGATTACCCGATATTGAGCAATAGTTCCTGCTCGATATCTTTCATGATTAAAACCTTGCTGCTCCAACTTTATATATATTTAAACCTAATGGATTACACTCAACCGTTTGGTTGAATTCTTTTAGGCAATGTATTATTCAGGATAATAATGGTTTAGCTTTGGCATGAGATAATTTGGGCGTGGAGGAGTGGCTAAGGCTGGAGGGGCGTTTCTGCTCACGGGCAAGCTAACTACTTTGACTAACCCTATTTTTGCATGTCATATCGTAAACCTTTTGCTGTCTTTTACATTTCCGGCGTGCTCATACTTTCGTTTATTTTTCCGGCGCAAACTCTATTTACTGTTTCGCGCACCCTTTGACTAAAGATAGGCTCCTGGTATCTAAACGGTTTGTAAATCGAATGATATGTTTTGGTCACATTTCAGCTCCCCGAGTTGTGGTCGTTTACCAATAAATGTGCCCATGGTTTCTATTTCGTAAAAATAACAACCCCAGCCGATAGCCTGGCCATAATTTGAGTTGGGGGTGTACACAATGGTATAAGAGCCACTGTTTGATAGTGAACGAGCTCGCACTCCGAAGCCTATAAACTCTTTATCCTGGGGTCAAAATGTTTTGAGACAGAAAGCGCCAGGCGCCTTCATGCCTACTCATCAGCGCCCAGGTAAATCTATGTTGAACTTTATATTCTACGCATGCCTGATATTAATGATTAGTGGACTTCCCCATACATTATCGCCTTGTGGCTTAATAAAATTTTCCCGGCGAAAATTGGGCTAGTGTTTTTATGCTTCCTTATGCTCTTGTAGAGTATGACTGTGCTGTCCCAGTCCCAACCAGTTGTTGACTCTTTGCTATGTAGAAGATGAGATGCGAGTTATGATGTTGTGTTGGCTTTGGATGATGAGGTACGGTAGAGATTGATGTTGGATTGGATGATGAGGTCAAGGTTAGAGGATGAAATGTTGGTTGGATGATTGAGGTAGGTTTTAGAGATGATGTGGTATTGATCGATCGATGATGATGATGATGATGATGATGAGGGGTTATGATGAGGAATCAGCGATGTCCTCCTTCGCACCCTTCGCACTGTTATTCGGTGTGACTTACGAGTCGGATACGTCTGAGGGCTTAGGGTAGCACGTTTTTTTTTTTTTTTTTTTTTTTTTTTTTTTTTTTTTTTTTTTTTTTTTTTTGCGCTTTCTTTTTTTTTTTTTT
>LBNU01019282.1:26984-39080 GCA_014162995.1 Artemisia annua
TAATTGATTCAAATTTGGAAGTTGGCATTAAGTTTTATACTGTAGTTTATCATCAGATTCATTTCATATCTATTTGAGTTAAATACATTTTTGGTTCTTGTGGTTTGGTACGTATTTTATTTTTGGTCCGATTTTTCAAAAAGTTTTGGTTTTAGTCCAAAACCGATAGTTTCGTTCCACTTTCAATTCATTTTGATAACGAAGTTAGTTCAGTTAGTTAAGTCTAATCGTAAAGTGGCAACATCAGTCCTTCATACCAGCGGTCGTTTGCAACGTTGGTCCTGTATACCATAGATCGTTTGCAAATTTGCCACGTTAGTCCTTTATACCAATAATCGTTTGCAACATTAGTACTTTCTACCAACGATCGTTTTCAACGTTAGTCCTTTTATATATGTATTCATTTATGTTTATATATACATTTCTAGACACGTTTTTACACGCCTTCACACACGTTTTGACACACGTTTTATACACAATTTTGCACGCGTTTTTACATGCAATTTTACACTCGTTTTCATACACGTTTTTTTATGAAATTTGAAATCTGGTTTTCCCTACCCAAAGTAGTTAAATTTTCACCAGATAAATATTTCACCACATCATGACAAAAACAGGAGCGTCCTATGGGACGATCCCTTCTAGGTGGTGATGAACAAGACTAACTACTGATGAAAAAAGACAAACTAATAAACACTTTCAACAGGATAGAATATCGCAGAGAGGTAATACCTCAACAATATTGGATGTTATTTGTAGGTAGTATCTATTTCATGTCACTATATTGTTGTTTTGATGCACAGCTGATATATTCAACCAATAAAGTATTGATACCAACAATCTCGCGTCTACCGTCGTACACCATATAGCCGGGTCTAACCGGATATAGCCGGGATCTAGGCGGGTCTAGTCGGTCTTGGTCGGATGTTCATCAGCTAGTGTTGTCATCAGTCTTGTTGATGAACTCATAAACAACACTAACTAATGAACAAGGCTAACTAATGAACAAGACATAAGTAGTTTTAATGTACATGTGACTCTTTCATATTGCATGAATATAGACAACATGTAGATTTATGTTGTCTTGTTCATCGCTTAGTCTAGTTCATTAGTTAGTCATGTTCATCAGTACATCAACATGACTGATGAACTGATGAACAAGACTAACTGATAAACACTGATGAACAACATGTAGATTGGTATATTTTGTGTACATTATCACTGCTTATAAACAACACTGAGTGATAAACAACCACCCTAAAGCAAACCAAGCAAATGAACCAGTAGACCAGGCAACATTGCAAAGTGCATCATTTAAAACATAAAAGTAAAGATAGAATACAATCATCTAATTATGTCTATTAACAATTAGATAATGTGCAATAGATCAAACCACTTAAGGGTGGCCTAGTGGTAAAAGGGCTTGTGACTATCACTCTAAAATGTGTAAGGTCTCAAGTTCAATTCCTGCTAGGTGCAAACAACCTTAAGTGGCCACGCCAACCTCCTGAAAAGGGAGGGGTTCACCTGGTTTGAGTCTGTGTGGCGGTGGGTTCAAACCCCGTAGATTAGTCGGCCAAAAGGTCGGAAACCATGGTTAACAAAAAAAAAAGTGCAATAGATCACGTCTCACAACCTTGACGCTTTATTTGCACTTCATGCTTTGGGGGTGTTCTTTTCCAACAACTGACTCAACTCAGTAATAAACCCAGCCTCCATCTCGATAACTTCCATCCATTGCCTATGCTTAATCTCTGCCACCTTTTCATCATGCGATTTCAGGAGCTTCTCCCTTTCTTTAACAAACTCTTTCAGCTCTTCAGACGTCCTCAGTTTTTGACTCATCAACCCAATCGACTCTTCCAAGGCATTTGGATACATCTGTTCTTTGGAAACCTTGTTTTTATACCAATTCAGCTGTTGATTGTTGATGTGTCATTGTATAGGTGATTATTTGTTGATCAAGTTTTAATATTTATTGTATGCCGACTTAACCTATATAAACACTAACGGGCAGTGTACCCGATCAATGTAGCCTAGTTGGTAAGTAGGGTGTCGATCACTAAGAGTGGATTTCTAATATACTAATTCTAAAGATATTCTATTCTACTAAATTAACCTAAACTAAAGCAAAGGGGGGTTCAGCCTAAGAGACTAGCACGGGTTTAGTTTTATATTAAACTAATTAAACTAAACAAACAATAGAAGTATGACGACACCAAAGATAAGAAGAACGTGTTAACCAAGTTTAGTCATATATGATTAAGTTTTGATAAGTTCCTAAGACCTGTAGCGATGGTGCTCACGACTAGGCGCGGTCAATCCTACCTTCTAGTTTCCCTAGAGTCTAGATTCCAATTTAAGTCTTCTTGACTAATTAATCCTGGAGTAAAATACACCGTTGGTCCCTAAACTTGTCCAAAAACATCACCAGGCACCCTAAGTTTTGATTTTAGTCGCCTGGCGTCCAAAAGTCATGTTTTTGAGGCCAAATGCGTCCCTTTGACTGTTTTGTTCTGTTATTTTTCCCATGTGCCTTGCACATGAGGGCAAAATGGTCATTTCATTGTTTTGGTTAATTATTATGGTGGTACAACTTTAGGGACGAACGATGTATTTTATCAAAAAGTTATACCATCACTACCACCAATATTCTCATTGCCTCACCAACTGCACCCATTCATGAATAATGTTTGACTTTATAAGTAAAGACCAGAAAAAAGTCAAACTGCTATGTAAAGACACATATATTCAAAGGGGAAATCATTGCTGCTATAAACAAGAACTGAGGCTACTAACGAAATACTATTGACTGTTGCAAAAAAGAAAAGGAACTAGTAATCTCATTGACACATTGCTAGCAAAAGAAATTCATGATTTACAACGTGTATTGCGAGTAAAAGAAAGAATCAAGATACAGTTATAGTTCAGCAAACCATATTTTGCTTCGCAATTCATGAATGAGTAAAACTACAAATCTAAAATAACAAAGTCTAACCAATGAGTATGATGTGATAGTTATATGAAACAACAGTAGTATGAACAAAAATATGAATTAGTAATCTCCTTGATACATTGCAGATTCGGTCAACTCAAAAAGTCAAAACAACATGTTTTATAGGCAACAAATGCTTCTACCTCACTTTTCATCTTTCTGAAATAACTTCGCACTGCCTTTAGCCTTCTCGTTCAGTTCCGCCATTTTCAATGTTAGTTCATTGTTCACTTTATCTACATCATCAACCAACAAACGTACCCCAACATGCATAGCTTGCAGTGAATTCAAACGGGTCTCTAGTTCTTGGATTAAATCGTCTTTAGAGTAATCTTCTTTTTGAAGTGTCTCAAGCTCCGCACTTAGACCATTTTTCTCTACCTTCATAGCGTTTAAGCATTCAATCAAATCACTGAATGACTTGCATTTTGACTCAACTTTCACTTTTAATTTCCAACATCATCATTCCATACGTCTAACTTGGCAGTTAGATGCCCCGTTTGGACATATTCACGAGCTGCATATGCCTTTGTTCCTACCACCTAGATTCAATTTTAGACATGTAACTTCAGTACAATTGCCTCAGAAATGGACAAATAAGGAAAAAGGTTTCTTGAAATGAACATACCGTTGCTGTTGAGACATGAGTCCGTCCATCTTGAGGACCTTGCCTAGCGAATCCAAAGTCCGAAATCTTAGCATTCATTTCGCGGTCTAGAAGAATATTGGAAGGTTTGAAATCTCTAAAGATGAGCTGCAACGTATGCAACACTGATTTACAGAAGATATGCCAGAAAAGGAAATAATCAAATACCAGAGTGGAAACTTACAACAGTCTAGAGTCTCTACTAGAAAACATAAAATAAGCTCTAAGATAAACACTAAAATTAATCTTAAGTACTAAAACCTAAATAAGGTACTATAAGCTAATAGTGAACTCAAATTAGGACAATAAGCTCAAGAGGTTACGAAGAAAACTTAATGAGAAAAAGGGTGCGTGCACAGGTCTGACTGAGCAGGGTAACACAGGTCTGATGGGGCAGTTTGAGGAAAGAAATTTAGCTAGCATAAGCTAATTTAGTGCCACAAAAAGCTTAAATTCAAACAGACAAAACACCAAAGATCAAGTAGAAACAAAAATGAGCTAATTCTGAGCTAATATAAGCTTGTAGTGAGCTAATGAAAGGTGCTGTTAATAGAGTGCAGGGGACTGCACATGAACCTCAACTGACTTTTTTTTATGAACTTTAATTTTGACTTTTATGAAATTTTAATGCTCCTAACTTAATCTAGATGTTATATAAACTGATTTAAAACCTAGATAATCTAAGTTACTTAATAATCTACCACTATTTAAGATTATGGCAGCTGATCCTACAAAACTATCACAGAATTGAGACAAGAAATTGATTTTGACTTTTTACTATATGACCTATTTTTTTTATGAATGTTTTGACTTATCTTAGCCTATAGCAGTCTACCTATGCCAAAAGAGCAACAAGAAATCACCAAAAGCACAGTAATCTACCCTGATCCAAACACCCCTTAAAGTAGCAACTTCACTAAGTTATGCAATTTTAGACCATAATTCACCAAACTAATGATCCAGAAGATTAACTAAACTAACTTAAGAGCTGTTTAAACAATGAATTCACACAAAGAACATCAAGAACTCAGGTTTGCAGATTTGGCTAAACTTAGGCATTAACAACTTGAAACTAGACTAGGATATATAAAAACACCAAATAAGCATTCAAGTAATTATAATAAGCTAATCTAAGTAGGATTAACTATAAAAGTAGGTACTAACTACAATAGAATAAATGCAAGTAAGAAAAAATTAAATAACACGTGATATGACCTATTTTCTTTTCATTTTGGGTACAGTAGCAATACTACAACAACAGCAGCAAGACTCAAGTAGAAATAATAATAAACCCTAAAATCTAGGATAGGGGGTAGAATTAGGGTAAAATCAGTTAAAGGAAAATAAACAAGATTAATTAACTAATTGAACTCTAATTCTTATAGTAGTAGTTGTTGTTGTTAACGTTACCTCTGCTGCTTATTCTTTAATTTCTTCTTGTTTTGAGATGTGTTTTTGGTGTTCGGATGAAAGGATGAAAAGGGTGGTAGATGACATTATATATGGGCAAAATGATCATTTAACAGGAATAACGGGATTTGATGATATATAACGGGGCGTTGACTAACGGAAAACGGGTCAAGGGATGCATTTGGCCTCAAAAACATGACTTTTGGACCCCAGACGACTAAAATCAACACTTAGGGTGCCTGGTGATGTTTTTGGACAAGTTTAGGGACCAACGGTATAAATCGGAATCCGTATAAAGTTGCTTAATAATTACTAAGTTTATGGTTAAGTAGCTTGTCATTGTTTTATTGCTAGTTTTATATGCTGAGTGTCGTTATCTAATCTGTCTCGTTGGTATCTTAATTATAGGCGAGTAAAACTTTAATGATTACTTATGCCTATAAATTATTTTACTAACTTATTAGGCTAGTGAAGTAATCGTAGGAGGAGGTATGGCAGCCCCAAGCAAGCCACAACTAGATACAAATGTTATCAATGCACATATAACAAGAACCAAATAAACAACATATAAACTTAAATCGATGGGAATGCAATTTTAAGGGAAGCAATATGGCGGTCACAAACCAATCAATCCTGATTGATTAAAGCTTACTATTACGATAAAACAAAACTACTTAATGAATATAAGTAATCAAAACGAAGACTGAGCAACCAATCGAATTAGTAACAAATCAAAACATCAAATAATCATAAACTTGGCTAACATATAAGGGTGTTAGCCCATAATCTCTGTAACAAAGTAAATAAACATAATCATAATGAATAAAGTATGAAACACAGTGAATACGATACGCTAACCGAATGATTAAGTAATATAACAATGATTAGAGATGTTCTTCAAGGATAATTAGGTCTTCAATGTTGATCTTCTGCTGTTTGGAGGTGTCTTGATCGTCTAGGAATGACCCTAAGGGTCCCTAATGATACCCTAATTCGTTAATGAGTCTTCTATTTATAGTTTCTAAAATCAGAGTTGATACAGCGCATCTGGAGAGTTTGATGCGCCGTATCTATAAGTAAACGTAGCCTCTAAGTCTGAAACTGATCCGATATGACGCATCTAGAATTCTGATATGGAGCATCACCCAATACAGCGCATCAAAATACCCAATGCACCGCATCTCCATCAGGAACTGATAGATCTCCTTTTTCTCTTTCTGTGGCTGCTTGAATCAACTAAAACGGAGTTCGGATGAAGATTTTACGGCCAAAATACGAAAGCATCTTCAAGTGTCGACTTGTAATCTTTGACTTCTTCTTTAAGCTTCTAATCTTCACTTGATTTCTCGGTAAGGATTTATATGGCCGATACGGTGCATCGGATTGGTCCGATGCGGCGTATCAAGGTAACTCCGCATGGGGTCCAAGATTATAATATTCACGAATATTCGTACACCTCCTTTAGATGCGGCGTATCTTAAATCTCTTTTGCGGCGCATGTTCTTCTATGTCTTGGATAGTCTTTGGTGAAGTCTTGAGATATATACGCCGTATGTCTAGAATGTCATACGGCGTATCTGGAGTAGAACAAGTTGGGCTTTCCTCATTGACTAAAGTTTCATATATGGCGCATGGTATAAATCCATGCGGCGCATGCTTCAAAGTCAGGCAATGGTCTTCATATTCATCAAAGTCTTATTATACGGCACATCTATCAAGAATGATACGGTGTATTCTTTGTCAGTTCAGTAGACTTTTCAAACTTGATCCATTTTGCTTCATTTTACGTCCATAATAGCTAACTTTCACCAAATGCTTGTTTTTAACTGAGAATTACAAAGTAAGCGATTAAGTATCGATTCTCATATAAAATAATATTAAACAAGCGAATATTATTGGATAAATGATGCCAATAAAATGTACTTATTTGATGTCATCAATTGTCCTCATAAATTTACTTCAATTGGTTAGCCACCTTTTCTTTATAAGATTCCATCACAAATTTTAGCTTCTGTTTCCCTAAACGAACGTAAATTCAAGTCAAAGTAAGTTTTAAAAGCTCAGACAACTTAACGAACGTAATAAAATTATAGTAGTCATCCAAGCAGACCTTGAGAATAGTTATTGAATAAATTCATGTCACTTTTGGTTGCCACATAGCCATGCAGTTTTCTTTTTCCATCTGAGTTGAAAAGAATCCGGTAGCGGTCCCACGCATCTCGGTGAGTGCCTTGAAAAGAATCAAGGCACTCACCGAGATGCATAGGACCCCTGCCCGATTCTTTTCAACTCAGATGGAAAATGACAACTGTATGGCTACGTGGCAACCAAATGTGACATGAATTTATTCAATAACCATTCTCAAGGTCTGCTTCGATGACTTCTATAATTTTATTACGTTCGCTAAGTTGTCTGAGCTTTTAAAACTTACTTTGACTTGAATTTACGTTCGTTTAGGGAAACATAAGCTAAAATTTGTGATGGGATCTTATAAAGAAAAGGTGGCTAACCAATTGAAGCATTTATGAGGACAATAGCTGAATTGGAATAAAAACAAGGTTGCCAAAGAACAGATGTGTCCAAATGCCTTGGAAGAGTTAATAAGGATTTATTTGATAGCTTTTTAAGGAGTCATTTAAGCCCGAAATCGTGATAATATGATCAAATATTGCCTCAAATAATTTCTTTTTGTACTTTAGGTACTTGGGACGAGAATTCTGGAATTTGGCACTTTATGGACGATAAAGTGAAGAAAATAACAAAGTCGCGAAACACTTGTCAGAAAAGAAGACCTAATGGCGTCAGCTTATGCCTTGTGACGTTGTTACCCTCTATTTTGAAGCTAGAAGAATTTTCACACTTCGGGTCAGAAATAAATCAAGGATACACACCTGACGGCGTCAGGTGTATTTTGGAGAAGGACGTCACGTATAGAGATTACAAGTGACGGCGTCACGACTTATTTTGTGACGCCGTCAGAACGGCGAATTGCACAAGACGAAACCCTAATCACGGCGGTTTGACGGCGTCAGGACCTATAACCTGACACCGTCAGCTTTGTAAATCTATATATAGTTTTCGATTTTTATTCATTAGTGTGACACTTTTAGAGACCAAAACCCTAGACAAATTTTTCAGTAATTGTAAGGCTTGTAACGCTTTTACAACCTCTTTTCTTCCATGTTTCATTGAAGTTAAGTATTCCTTTAATCATTCAATATGTCTATGTGTTGTTTTATTATGTGTTTATCTTCTCTTCTCTTTAACATGCTAGATTAATTTCCTTTGTGTTTGCTTAGATAAAATGAAACTGATGAGGCGAAAAGTGTTACGCTTTTAGGGGGTCATTTAAGCCCTAAATCATGATTTTATGATCAAATATTACCTTAAATTGTTCCTTTTGTCATTTTAGGTACTTTTGGGAGGAATTCTGGAAAACATTGCATTTTGGACGTTTTTGGAGCATAAAAGTGAAGAAAATGACAAAGTCTCAAAAGCATGCTGGAAATCCTACCTGACGGCGTCAGGAGCTATAAGCTGACGCCGTCACTTGAAGACAAAGGAGTTGGATTCAGACTTTACCAGACGCCCAAGTTAAGAATTCAAGACTTAACACCTGACGGCGTCAGGTGTTAAGAAGTCTAGGCCGTCAGGTGTAATGCTAAAGAGAGACGGCCTAGGAGGATTTACAAGGTGACGGCGTCAGAAGTAGATCTAGGTGATCTGAAAACCCTAAACGCGGCGAGTTGATGGCGTCAGAGTTTAAAAGCTGACGCCGTCAAAGTGTAAATTCTATATATATTTTAGGATTTTCTTTCATTAAAAGTGTGTAACTTTGGAGAGAGTTTTGGTGTAACCCTAGTATGAACTTCCTGCACTTTTTAAGGGTTTCATACCCTTAAATCTTCCATGTTTCATTGAAGATACGTAATCATTCAATCATTCAATATGTCTATGTGTTGTTTGATTTTATCTTACGTTTGTCTTTTATTTAACATGCTAGGCTAGGTTTGTTTGTGTTTGCTTAGATGTTATGAAACCTAGTTATTGATTATTGATTGATTGTTTATTGTTAGTTGTTGTTGGGTAAATGTTTATCAATATTAGGCTTAAGAAAACTGGCTAAATTCCTTTGGTAACCTGCTTGATGTCTTAAGAAACATGAATCGGATGGCACTACGATTATTATGGTTGTATTTAATGCATAAGTGACTACTAAGGAGGCCATGGTTAGGATACTAAACGTGTCGCCATAGGAAGAGGTAGAAGCTTATAGAGTTAGGGAAGATCGTGCACGGCCCTACGAATGGTATTAACGAATGCAACCTGTCACCCACGCAACTACAATAAGCTTATCAATCAATAAAAGATAACTAGGGAGTAATGAAGTCTAAGTAAACATGCTTTTCTCCTTATAAGTTTCACAACTATTTTATTTTCTTGTTATTTTATTTTATTTGCATTTGTAGTTTATTTGGGTTAGTTGACTAGCAACTAATTCCGGCCAATCCTTTCAAAGCCGAGATTTTTACCTGCTTTCCATTAAATATAAAAATACAAAAAGAATCATCCCTCATCTCTAGGCCTAATTAGACTACTTTAAATCCTAACGAACACTATTCCTTGTGGAGAATGTTGGGAATTCTACTAAGTAGAGATTCTACTGATGGTTACTACTGAAGAAGGAATCTGCTGAAGACAAGTTACTGCTGAAGAGTAGTTACTGCTGAAGATATAGATCAGCAGATTTAGTTTCTGCGGATAGTGTTTAGCCGCATATTATGTAATGTAGTTAGATAGGCATGAGATATTATAGTAAGAGATAATGCATATTATTTAGAAGATACGTTTCTTGAGAAACGGATTAGGGTTAGGGTTCCTTGTCTATAAAAGGAACACAAGTTTATGTTCAATGCACGTTGGAGAAAATACAAGTTTTATAATAAAAAGATCCATAGAGGATCAACTGTTCTTAGTATTTACTGTTCATAGTTTGTATTTGTTTCCGCTTCTAAAATACAAGCTTTAGGGATTCTCTATTAGTTAGCTAGTGATTACATTGGCTATACTAACGATACTTCACGCTCTTAGATCTATCAAGGGTCTATAAGTTTCACAGTGGGTATCAGAGCTCGGGAGAGTCTCCTGTGAGTACTTTGAACTCCTCGTTTCACACTCATCCTCAACACCATGTCCTGGTCAATCTGCGAGAACATCAACCATCTGAATGCAACCAAACACAACTCTCAGTGTGTCTACTGACACAACTCAACTTTCCACAAAGCAATGTCATTCCTTTACTTCGAGGGATGAATATGATATTGGGGCTATGTTGATACAAACTGGAATCAATAATATTGCACAAACTTTTTTTTTTTTGGGAGGGTCATTGAACATGGGCAACAAGCTAGGAGAACTGCTACAGACTCAGAAGAAGACTCTTCCCACGTTGAACCATCATCTGCTGAAGAGTACTGAACCCTTCAGAGGAAAGCAAAAGTTCGCACTATTCTTCTACAAGCATTCCTCCAAGAATCATCTGGCTGATTTCACTATATGACGATGCCAAAGATATTTGGCAGAAGCAATTAAGGCTAGGTTGGAGGAAGAGAACCAAAAGAATGCGAAAGTCTGATGCTGAAGCACAGTGTCAAGGAGTTTCACTATCACTGAAGAGGAAGGCATTCACAAAGGCTATGATAAGTTCCATAAGATTCTGACTCATTACATCACTGAAAGCTAAGCCGATCCAAGAAGCTGGCAATGCTAAGTTCCTGAGATCGTTTACGACCATCATCGGCTTCAAGTCAGCATTGCTCTAAGACAAAGGTGGATTGGCATGATGACCTTTTGATGCCTATACAACAGCTTAAGACACTGAAACCAGTGTCAAAGGTGCTGTTGATGGTCCATCTTCATCTACCTACTCAGCTTTTGTGGGATCTACTTCACATATACTGCCTCCTAGTCCATCATGGATGACTTCTGGCCACCAATCCTTTACCATCTGTCTCCTCTTCACAATACATCCAGCACTCAGCAGAGTTAATGTTAGGGAGATTTCTTCATTCGTTTGTTCCTGAACTGTGACATCACAACAACTTTTCATATGAAGATTTTGAGCAATTAGATCCTCTTGGATATCGGAGGAGATGATCTCAAATGGCGATGGCTATGAATCTCTTTTTGGGATTAGGCGATTTGAAAAGAAGTCAGGAGGAAGTTTGGCTATAATGGAAGGGAGCCAGCTAGGTTTGTCAAGAGGAAAGTCATAGTGCTTCACGTGTGGTCAGATGGGGCACTTCTCAAGGGAATGCAAGGATAGGAAACTACTGATGAACGTGATACTCATCCTATCAGCGCAACAGGAAGTGACTCTGGCGAAGACTGGTCAATCCCACAGCTTTGCTCACTATGGATGATCATATTGATTGGAACGCATGAGAGGATGATGCTGATCAGAAAGGAATGCTGGCCATTGCTCTCTTCAGAAGTTCCAATGATGCATATGCCCTTATGGGCATATCTCAGTACAAAACTGTTTTTGGATGCGATGTGAATATAATGAACTTAAAGAGGAATACGATATATTGAAACCAAATATAATGAATGTTATAAGATTCTTATATCATATATAGGATGTTTTAAACGTGTAGAGGTCAAAAGGTTTGGTTTCAGGCAAAATCAATTTGCCCTATGAGCAGAGAAATTAATTTTAATATCAGGAATTAAAAATTGCTCAAGATAAGGCTACTTACACTACAACCTTTAATGCTAATTAGAATCAAAAAGAAGAGCTCAGGAGAACTAGATCAGATTGCTCTACATAACAATGGTTAGTTCTGGTAATTGATCTAGCAATAGTTGTAATAACTGTCAATCGTAATTCTGTTTAGGATTAGGCTTAAAAATATGTAAGGTTTAGAGGCTAGAGATGACAGGAAAAACTACAAAAGCAGGGCTAGAACACTATGTGAAGAAGTGACTTACATGCTGTCCCCTGGGTCCCATTAGGGAGAAACATATGCCTACTACCTCTACCTCT
>LBNU01019283.1:4750-29068 GCA_014162995.1 Artemisia annua
CGTCGACTCGCCCCTCTCGGCTGAAGAATCCCAATAATTGTGATGGGCGGTCATGTTCTCGATGAGATCGTAGCACTCTTCGGGGCGTCTTTTCATAAAAGTACCACCCGCAGCAGCATTGATCGTATCACGATGTCGTAAAGTTAAACCATTATAAAACGTATCAATAATCGTGACGAGCAACATGTTGTGATTCGGACATCGGTCAATCGAAAGCTTATAACGTTCTCAAGCTTCGAATAAAGATTCGTCGGGAAGTTGTCGGAAATTGCTTATGTCGTTTCTGAGCTTCGTCACCATCAATGGTGGAAAATATTTTGCCAAGAATTTCGAAACCATTTCATTGAACGTATGAATAGAATTTTTCGGGAGTCGATCAAACCAAGCGGTGGCGTGATGCGTCAATGAATATGGGAAGAGATAAAGGCGAAGGGCATCATCGGAGACACCATTTTGTTTCATACTTTGAGTGATTGTTAAAAATTTATCAAGATGTTTGTTCGCATCATCACCCGGTAAACCGTGAAATTGACAAAAAATTTTTACTTGTTGAATCATATGATGTTTAAGTCCAAAATCGGCGGCTTCGATATTGACGGGGGCAATCGGGCCACCACGTCCGAACATAGTCGGTTGACACAACTCCTCCATCGTACGGAGATCGGGAGGAGGTTGAGGTCCCACCGGAGGTACCTCGTTTTGTTGAGCACCACCCATCGGCGGGTGTCCCAAATTTTGATCGTTATTGTTCATTTCCTCAACGTTTGGGAAATTAACACGGTGTGTGTGACGGATAATCCTCTCGGGATTCGATAAAGGTGATAAAAGTTCTTCCGATGAAGAACGGGTGTTCATACACCAACGAAATTACAAATTTAAAAAGAAAATCAAAAATCAATTTGAAAAAGGAAAATCTTTTTGGTTTTTTAAAATTTATAAACAAAAATCGAAATCAAAATATTTTTGGGTTTTTATATAAAAAGAAAACTTAAAAACACAATATTATTTTTTTTTCTTTTGTTTTTGTATCACAATATTTTTGTGATCGATTCGTCAATCGAAATTGTTTCCTTTAATCTACGCGCAGCGAGGCGGGAGAGAAGAATAATTCTCTCTTCAGTCGGCAATTTAATGTCACGACTTCCGTATTCCCCGGTTATTCGGTAGTAGAATTAAAGTAATCGGATAACTTTCAACTTCACGATCTCTTTTCGCGTTCAAGCTTATTTGGTTTACAACCGCCCTCCTTCAACGGAAGACCGAGGATGTTTATTCTATTTTTGGTATTTTTCAAACACTTTAGGAAAAGTGTTTCATTTTTTTTTTTTTTNTTTTGTTTTTTTTATTTTACTTTTTTTTTTGACTTTTTATATAAGAAAATACGTAAAAGGAAGGTTTTTCAAATCACGATTTTAAAAATGAAAACAAAAATTCACTTTAACCTTCCCCGGCAGCGGCGCCAAAAACTTGGTGTGATCGTTTTAGTATAGTATTTTTCCAAGCAATTTCTCAACGAATAAGAAATTACCCGGGTCGTGTCCGTGTAAAGGCTAAATGGAATCTCGATTTCCGGATCGTAAAACGTATAGTGAAAAATGGTAAAAGTGATAAAAATGAGAATTACACTAATGATAAGCAAATAAAACACAATCAAGCAATTAGAAAAGTAAATCACGTAATAAAGGCACACGTAAATTCAAAACGTAAACACGAATTAAGAAACGTAAAATAAACTTAACGTAACAACTAAAAACGTTAAACTAATGCAAATCTAATGCTAGGGATGCAATTAAAATTTTTCTAAGCTAAAAATAATAAAAGAAAATTTTTAGAAAAAGAAAATTATTATTTTTGTCTTTTTATTTTTATTTAAGAATTAAAAACTATTTTTGTATTTTTGTTTAATGAAAGAAAATTAAACTAATTAGAAAATAAAAGATTTAATATACAAATATAATTTTGAAAAATCTTAATAAACTAAAAACTAATTTTAAAAATAAAAATGAAAATTATTTTTGTCTTTTTGTGATTTAATTTGAATTAAAAAGTACTTAAAAATAAAGAAAAAAGAAAAAGAAATAGCAAAACTAATCAAATAATTCTGAAATTTTTATGGAAAATATAAATTAATATTCTAAAACTACTGGAAAATGAAAATTTTGGAAAATAAGCAGTTAAGTGCTGAATTGAGCAAAAAGCAGTTTGAATTAAGTGCTTATTAATAAGCACTTTGACCAAAATTGCTCAAACTTTCACAGAATGACTTTAAGACTCAAAAAAACTCTGTAACACTTGAATTTGACCAAAAAATGAACTTGGATAATGCAATGCTACTCAAATCAGTTCTAAATAAGCACCAAATAAGCCAAATTAGCACAATTGTGTACCAATAAGCTCAGGACAGTGAAACAGGTCAAATACACTTAATTAAGCACAAATGATGCAAAGTAATCAAGGTCACAAGCAAGTAAACACACAAACAATCCACTGACTGAGTAAATACTTAGGCAGTATGTACTGAGTCCAAAACAGTCAAACAATGAGGCCAAATAAGCAATCCTATAAGCTCTATTTATGAAACCAAAAGCTGAAACCTAAAGTATGCTAGCTTATGAGTATTTTGCCCCCAATAAACAGACTTATTGCTTTTCTAGATTGTAAGATAAATGCTCATGAAAATTGGTTCAAGTCTGAGGAGCAGGGGAAAATCACAGTAGATAAGCAACTTTGATCTAGCTTTCTAGTGAGCAAATAAGTTCTAAACTGCAAAAACCTTGTTGATATAGAATCACAAGCTGGAAAACTTCTCAGAAAACCAATCCAATCTGATTTCCAAACTAAATTGAATCCTACAAGTGAGCTCAAATCTCTAACCAAATCTGATGTTCAAACAATTTTTTGACTTTTTTTCTTTTTGAGCTCAGTTGACTAAAGTTGGTTTAGATCTATTCTAGGTGAACTAATAAATTGTATTAAGCTGAGATTTAACTAATTTTAACTAATCTAGCAAATTATGCAACTATATGATGATTATACTACTGATTTAGTCTAACAGAATTGATGTAGAATGAGATTAAAGTGATCTTTGACTTTTATGTTATAACCAACTGAAATTATGCAACTATTGTTCTATTAGTATCCTTGGTGAGTTACTGCAACAAGCAAATACACCACACTACTCCTCTACCCCTACTATTGCTACTAATCCAAACACCCCTTAAACTAACCTATAACACTACAACTAAAGAATCTACGCTACAATCCACCATACTGAGTATCAAACTCAGTCCACTATCAATCACTAACAACAAATCAACAACAAACTGCAGCAACTAAACATTAAATCCTATGATCACAGATGCATAAAAGGTACCACAGTCAAACAAAAAGTTGCAAATAACAACACAAATCCAACAAATAATCAAACAGTGATCACACCAACTGAACTAACACTGAATATAGCAAACTAAAGCAATGAAACAGTACCTATAATGATTATACTAGATTTAGTGGAATTAAAATGAGATACTCACAAACTAATTTCCCCTCAGCAACAATTGAGGGGATTCACTTTGCTTGCCTGTCTTTAGACAGGCTAATCACTTCCCTTTCTTGATTAACTTGTCACTCCACCACAGATTTCACCATGAACACCACTGGATCACTTTTGAGCACACAGTTTGACTTTTTGTTGACTATTGAGCTTTTGAGAAATTATGACTAGTTATACCTAAACAAGTACTCACAAAAGCTATATTAAGCTAGAATGAGACTTATCTAAATGAAATCTAGCTTGTTAAAGCTAGGTTTTATAAGAGAAAACATATTTTTGATTTTTTATAGTATTTTCTGATTTTTTTTAGCTTTTTGATATAAGATGAACAAATAAGAAAAGTGACTGAATATAAAAGCTAATAAGTAGTAATAGAAACTAAATGATTAATAAACAAGCTTAACAAACAATGTTTAAGTAAATTTGAGAATTTAAGGTAAACTAGTAAATACGAATTAAAAGAGATAAACTATGATTTCATTAATCAAAAGCTGAATTACACTAATACAATTGAGAAACAATTTTGACAGCATTTAACTACTAATAACCTACACACCTAAACATGAGAACTAGAGGGGTATTTATAGCTGAGGCTGAGGTGAGTTAGGGTTTTGGGGAAGCTCTGGAGTGTGCTTTCTCTTGTCCAATCTCGTCCATTCATTCCAGCTTCAATCATAAGCAATGATTAGAACCCTTGGATCATGTGCCAGCTGCAAACCATCAATCACATCACACGGATTGCTGACATGTCCCTCCTGACATGTCAGTCCTTCTAGAAACGAGGGTAATTGGTCTAATTTACCCTTAATTGTGGTGAATTTTGCTTCGGGGTAAATTAGGGTTCATACGTGAACAGTGAAATCTGGGTAGGGGTGAAAAAAGGGGGGTAAATATGGCGGGGGTGTTTTTTTTATTGTTGTTTGACTTGGGGTTATGGGGGTTTGACCAGGGTAAAAGGGCCGGGTGTGTTTATTTTTGGGCTTTGGGTTTTTGGGCTGAAAGGGTTATAAGGGTTAAGTAGTTTGGTTTAGTTTTATGGGTTTTAAGATTAGGCTTATATAAAAACTCAAGGACCAAATGTGTAAAACTGCAAACTTTAGGGACTAATGCTGTAATTTGTGAATCTTCATTCCAAGGGCCATTTTTGTCAACTCCATGATTCTTTGAGATCTCATTTGTCATTTTCTTTAATTATATATTTTAAGGACTAAATTTGCCAAATTCTGAAAGTTGAAGGACCAAAGTTGCCAATTCTTCAAAACTTTATCCAGGGACTAATCTTGACAAGGTATGATTCTCTGAGGTTAACTTTGACATTTTGAGCTTAATTCCTTCCCCGGCTTCGGCTTTTGACTCTTTTCCATTCTCGTGCTCGTTTTTGTCGGTTTTCTCTGATTTTATGGCTTTTTGTGAAATATTCGTACCTGCATGATCACAAAAACAAAAACATAATATCTTTGGCATTTATGGTTAGTTTTTGGTCGTATTGGTCAATTTGGTAAATAAAAATTGTATGAATAAGCATACACCAAAATCCCCCAGACTAAGGTATTGCCGTGTCCTCACGCAATGTGATCAATTCACGCTTTTGAGATAAATAATTTCATATCCCTTTTTACTAACTTTGGAAAGTAGCAAAACGTTTCAAAAGAGATTACGAAATCATTTATTCCCTAAAACGCCCCGAGTTTCCATTTTATTCCTTATACTAATCTATACTACTATTTTTGTATTTTTCCACTTTATTATGTGACGGTATGTTTGACTTTCATTATTTTGCAATAACGATTAAGGGTCATAGAGTAAGAACACGATTCATAGAAAAGTGACCGATTGGATAAAATTCATCGTCCTCGATTTTTCACAAGCTCCCACACTAAGCGTAAAAACGGATCATTGTTTAATTACAAGTTAGATGCTAACACTACCCATGGAAGTTACTTGTGTGAAAACCTCTTGCTCCCATTTTCCTATTTTGGTATCTCATTATTTTATTTTTGTGAGAGAAATGAATTTCTTCATAAGCATCTCGTTTTCATAATTATTAGTCCGATAAAGATACTAAATTAGGACACTAAGTAGTTAGTGTTCTTTCCTCGAGAGTCGCTGCAATGAAAATGAGGTCCACATCAAAGTCTTTATTATACTTATTATTATTATTATTATTATTATTATTATTATTATTATTATTATTATTATTATTATTATTATTATTATTATTATTATTATTATTATTATTATTATTATTAGGGTTGCCACCTACCTAAGCCAACACTAACTCCACGGCTACCTCGAAATTTAAGGTTTGAAAGGGCCTTTTCCATTTGGCGGCTTTCTTCTCGGCACATCCCAAACCAGTTGGTTTAAGTGACCAGGCTTTTGAAACCCCACAGAGAATTAATATGTTCTGGCTTATCAAGGCTTGACGCCGTCAGGTGGAATCTTGACGCCGTCTGGAGTACTGTTCCAGCAGATTTTGACACTTTGTCGAATTCTTCACTTTTATGCTCCGAAAACATCCAAAATGCTTCCTTTTCCAGAATTTCTCTCCAAAGTACCTAAAATGCCAAAAGGAACGATTTAGGGCGATATTTGATCAAATAAATACGATTTAGGGCTTAAATGACCCCCGAAAAGCGGTACACTTTTCACCTCATCATCAGCCAATAGAGGGCAGAAGCTGCCAAGAAACGTGAAGAAGGGAAGGTTGGTAATGATCTAATTCTTGCTGCTTCTTCTTTTTTTTTGACGTTAGAAAATGAGCATGTTTGATAGGCTTAAAGTGGGTAAATTTTTAGTATTGGAAAAAGTTCAGCTGGGTAAAAATTCTTTTTTGTCCTTTCTTTAAAAGGGTTTACAAGTAGTTAATGTGTCTCAAGTAGGGAATATGTGTCTGTTATGTACTTAGATATAGAACCGTATTTAATCTACATTTTTTCATAATCTAAATCAACAAAGCTGGAGGCTCAAAAACAGCAAACCACCAAAAACATGAACTTCATATGAGATTTAAGAGGTCATGAAAAACATATCATATAAACCTGCATAACACACCGGAAATGCTCGCACCTTTTGGTCACAAGATCTACTGGTGTGAAACCACAAATTTGGTTTGTTGGGTAATGGGTCAAACACGTTCGTGTATCTTTTTGGTACAAATGGATATGGATTAGTTTATATCAACAGTTTTTACCCACCTATTTTCCTTTGCGAGGCACTCTGAGAAATCCGAGAATGAAAACATAAGGCGTGCCCAAGTTAAGATCAAAGTGCAGATTTTTTAAGAACTGTTGTCTCCTAATATGGATTTGCACATATGGATTTGTTAAGATGAAAGAACATGCATTTGGGAATGTGGTCAAGAAAAAGAGGTTGTTGATAATGTGTTTTATTTATATGAGCCATCTATTTGATGCGTATATTGACAATGTGAAATTTGCAGGATATATGGATAGGCATGTTGACAGAAACTGTGGTACAAACCATTATCTTGATTTGGAGTTGTTGTAGAACCGATTAGGACAAAGAGGTACTTTTCACTACGCCATATATTTCTCATGATAGGAACTACTTCGATATATGTTTTGTCGTAAAAAAATATATTTCTTCGATTATTTAATAGAACATTATTGATGTAAATTGCTTCGACGACCATTAACTTGAATGAAATAGCTAAGCTAGCCGGGGAAGGATTCCATGTGGTCAAACTCTTGGTGGATGCACAAGCCGTGGTGGCCCAACAACTGGCTCTTAGGGTATGTAATTTTAATCCTTTCATGATTCTTTATCTATTTATACCTAATAAATCATCGTTGGATCTTTATATCAACTGTTTATGGAAATTATAGGAATGTGATAAAAAAATGTTGACTGCACCTGATGTAAACCCGGTTGATCTCTCAATATCAGGTACTTCTAAAATGAAAACTTAACCAGTAGAACTGCTATTCATGATGATAGAAACAAATTCGCTTTTATTAAAAATTGTTCTTCTTAGGTTCCTTTTACCTTATTCTACCAATAATCCCAGGAACACATATGTTTTTTGTTTCAAAGCTGAATAGTTTTTCCTTACTAGAAAGGAGAAGTAGGATGTGTGTTTAATAACAATCTGAAATTTTATGTTGAATCACATGTAGTGTATATCAGTATTATTAAGCTTTTATGAAATTGTAGTGCAACTGATGACAAAGAGGTGAAAATGGATTATCCACGACAACATAGAAATGGATTTGCGCACTGTGTAACTATGTGCTGATTTGCGCCTCTTTATATTTTAGAAGCTTTAAATTATGCCGGCATATATAGGTTGTTTTTTCGTTGCAACATATGCAGGAGCGAACGGCTCGATGAGGCACACACTACAGATCATGTAAGCAAGATCATGTAAGCAACCTTAGTTAAAAATAAAAAAGAATATATTGTTTTGCTTAAAATTGGAATGGATCATTAAATATGAGCGGGTCAATCCATGTATGTTTTGTATATAACAGATCAAATGGGTAAATATATAATGTGGCTATAAAGGGAATGGGTTGACGGTCGCTTTAAATTTATTGTTTAGGCATACGCCCTACATTAAACTTAATTTTCCGAGCTTAAAGTATTGTATCATGATAGATTTAAGTCTAATATGCAGGATCAATTTTTTGTTAGCGCTGTGAAAGTGGAAGGAGTGGTGATACCCATGATCATATATCAGCAAAGATAATTCGAAACCAAGAAGTTGATAAATCAACGGGGTAAACATGAAATAGATGTTACATATTTTATATTGGTGATTTGAGTTTATTATTTAATCCTTTTCTCTAACCATATCCCAAGTTACTATGAAGACCTTATTATTTGCTATACATTATCAGCCATGACTGGAAGCTTTTTATCTTAAATGATTTATTAACAAACATTGTAATATGCTCTTTACGCTAAACATAAAGGAATGGGAAAATGGTGTTTTGAAGGGTCATCTGATGTATGAGAACAGAATAGTAGATAATTGTATTCTATATGAATTTTTTCTTTTATTTTTGTTCTCCACCATATAAGAAGTTCAGTAACTTTTCAAATAAGTTCAGTTTCTGTGACGGAGGTTTTAATACTAATATTATTGAGTGATTTAGCACATTATCATGACATACTTGATGTTCTTTTGTAGAAAGCTTATTGCGCTCTCTTTTGCTTTAACATGCTTATAACAATTCTCTTATAATCGACCTGTCCCGGTTTGACCCGTAGAAGAACGTGAACAAAAAATTAAAATGTTTTAAATCAGGTGTTTTAATTAAAAAGGCATCACTAACGTTACTTCTGATGTTTGCACTTTGCACCAAAATCGTAATCTTTGTATATATATTATTTATTTGTAAGATAATTAATCTATTATAAGAAGGTTTTGAATGAGGTCATTTTTAAGGTCGTCCACTAACTGGAAGCATAAATCCATTAATAAATTACTTACTTGAGTGATGGTTTGTTACATGCAAATGTGTTTATTGCTAGAATCTCAATTGAAAGAAAGATGCAATAATAAGAGTATGGGAAGAAAGTGCTCATTCTAAAGCAGAATATTTGGTTAGCTAGGAAACACTTGATTAAGTGCGTTTTTGTATGAATACCAGATGTTTTATGAAATGCTTTATTGATAAATCTATTTGAAGGTCAATTCAATATTTCAGAGGTAAGGTAAGCTCACTCTTTTATTGGCGTAAGGCAATAAGCCGAAGTTGATAAGGTGATAAGCTCAAAAGAGTGAGCTTATCACTAACTTTGAGGGAAAATACGGGCCAGAAATGGGATTAGGGGGGTTTGCTCAAATTCGATCTTTTTAAGTTATTTATTAATGGAGTTTAGTCAAAATTTGATATTTTTTGTGATTTTGATTCCGGGGTTAGCTCAAGATGTGATCTTTTAGTGTTTTGAGTTTAAGTTATTGGTTGAGATTTTATAAATGATTATTTTGTTGGATTAGGCAGTAATAATTGCTTGATTTTAGTGTTGAATGAGGGTTTGTTTTTTATATGTAGATGCTATTGGAGGTAACAAAGATGCTGTTGAGAATCGCGAGTGCATTTTTTGTTAGTGGAGGTCTAAAAATGTTTAAGGTTAGCGAGAACTTAATAGTGTGGCACCTGTTTGTTATATGTAATATTCAGTTGATCGATATAGAATACTTGTCAATCATAAGTTTGAAAAACGGTGAAAATCTGATTAACTTCCACATACAACTAAAATTTTAAATATGGTTTACAAAATAAAGCTGTATTCACAGACGGCTTTATGTACGGTGCATAAATTCTTTAAGGATGGTGGTTACCAGGCCCTTAATTATTTTATTCTATTCTTAACTATATCTGCCATATTTAATAATAGTTCTTTTACGTCAAATGTTAAAAATGTCATCTCCTTCCTTTCCTTTATCCATCTCATGTATGAAATTTTGTGGCAGCTATGTCTAAATTGACAAAGGCCATGTGCTGGGAGCGGGTGGTGATTTATAAGATAGATTGAACCAAGTCAGTGTAGCAATATACAGAAAGCCAACTTCCAATGAATGCTTTGAGAATAGACAAGAAAATGATTCGCCTTTATGTGAAATCAATGATGATCCAGATGTTATATGGTACACCTTTTTACACTCAGTTGACACTTGCTTAGATGTGTATGAAAAATGGGCGGCTTGGGTAACATGTAATGGTTTAGAATGGGTCATATGAATTGGCGTCAAGTGACGCGGACCATTAAAAACTCTTTTGTCTGTTTTTTTCAATTTATAAAGAATTAATTTGTTTAAATATAACAAATAAAAGTATTGTTATAAGGATGATCTAATTTTTAAATAAACGAATTACAAGGCTTTATGCATTTTGAATAATCTTTTAGTGACTTTTGGCCCGTCTGACCCGTTCAACATGGTTACATTAGATCAGAATAAGTTGTGGTTAGGGAAACAAAGTTGTCCTTAAAAATAAAAAGGAAACGGATAAAGATTACTGTATTTTTCCTATAGAAAATGAACTACATGATGTTTATACATGAAAAGTACTATTAACTAAAAAATACAGTAACAAGTACTAAAATACTATTTTGCTCAGATTATTTTCTACATATTCTCGGGATATGGAAACGTGGAACCCATTTGGTACAGGATTAAACCGCCTGCTCATGTCCTCACAGCTTCACCAAAGAGCAAGTGACCATTGCCAAAAATTGTGTAAGCTAACGCTTTATTCATATTTAGTTTTAAGCCAACAAATAAAAATATATGGATGAGGTTTAAATACATTTTAAGTGTTATCTTGGGAACTCGCACCTAATGAACAAACACTACATCGAACTTGAGGTTTTATTACAGACTTTGATGACCTTTACATGCACACACACAGATAACATACAAAGTAAGTTCTCTCTAATGTTAACAATAAAATCTTATTCTATAACCTTCTATGCTAAGCACTTAATGATCTCTATTTAAAATCAAAAGACGTACAGAGTCATAGTGTTAAAATGCTTCATGGTCAACGATAAAGACAACAGACCATAACAATAAGAGAGATTGTCATTGTCAACAAAAAGTAAGATTGTCTTTCATACATGTGCGACTTATGTTATACGCCTAATAAGTTTGTCTTTTAGTTGATCAAGCAACTCACAATAAATTTTAATGGCTTGATGATAATTATTAAATAATTATCATTTTCATAATTCACCATCCCCATCATAAACCGGACGAACGAAGAGGGGTTCATGAGTGGTTACACATAAAAAACACGGGGTTCTGGTTCTCCTTTCAAATGCATGAGTATGCATTTGGTACAGAAAATGAAGCTAGAAAAAGACAGTAAGATTGCTTCTGCCAGACAACGAATTGAAGAGCTTGAATCATTAGCTGCTACATGGCAAAAAGAGGTTACATTTCTCTGATATTTTTTTCGTTAAATTCCAAATTATGTCGATTACCAAGTCTTAAGGTACTTTCAGTTCTTAATGGCAATTCGCGTTTTCATAATGGGTCTCTCAAAAGAGAGTTAAACGATATACACAAATGACTTCTCTTTATTCTTAAAGGATAAGGATCCAATTTGCATACGAAGGATCATTCATACCAAAAACATATTATTCTTTTTGGATTTCGCTTCTTTTTATATTAGATGACTTACTCATTTGATTGTTTTGTGAATATGCAAAGCTGGATTATAAAAAGTTAAAAACAACAATCTTAAGCTACATTTAAATAATCCGACTACTTCATTAACCCAATTCGATTCTATGAACAAATTCAACTTTCAAGACCATGTTAGATAGCTTATAAAGTTATTCTTCTGTATTTGTAATTAGAATGTCAAATCGGGTTTTGATACAGTAATCAAAGCTGTGCTAAAACCACTAAGGAGGAAGGCAGTAGCAGCAAGACGAAATAAGCGTAAGACTTATGGTTGCTTATTTGTGCAAGTATAATACCATGAAGGTTCTTGAAGTTTATATCTTTTATCCTTCGTTTTGTGAGTCATACTTATTAATTCACTAATTGATGACAGGGGCATTGTGTGTGGAGGTTGTGCTTCTTAGAATAGGTTCATCTATTGTTGAATCTGTCTCACCATTTTAGTTATAAAAAAAACCACTCAATAAAGGAAGGGATCTATGACGAGTATGTAACCGTGACTAAAGATCAAGTAACCGAGTTCATGTTTGGCGATGGTGCCAACAAGACCATCATCATTGGAGACAGAAGCCACAAGACTGACTGGACTACATACAAGAGTGCAACCTTTTGTAAGTTTTAATTATTTGGGTCAGGCGGGCTGGCTAACGAGTCCAAATAATTTATTTGGCACAGGTTGCGTCAAGATGGTTCAATATCAGAAATGTAATTTTCCCCTCTTTTAAAAATCTTATAAATAATTAATAAAATTATAGAAACTACATTATTTATGTAATGATATAATAATACGAAAACTACATTTTATTTATAAATGAGTGCATAAATATCAGAAAAGTGTGATCTTTGACTAATGTAGTTGCAATTGGAAGTGGATTTATAGCAAAGTGAATGGGGTTCCGAAATACACAGGGCCTGAGGTAGCTCAAGTGGTAGCCCTCCATTCTCACATTACATAAGTAATAACTGTAAAACATCACTGATATCCGTACATGACTAAATTAAAATGTAAATTACAAGGCATGCCCGCCCATCGGGCGGGCTTAGAAACTAGTTAAAAAATTTTTTTCCCGCCAAAAAAAATTTTTTTTTGGGCCAAAAAATTTTTTTTTTTCCCGCCAAAAAATTTCACGCCAAAATTTTAGTGCATCACAGTTATGAATTTACTGCATCATCATAAGTTTTCAGTTGACCTAATTTGATGTTAGAATTGTTATTTTGAATTTGTGATTTTGTTGCTTGTTGCAGTAAATATAAAATATTGATGCAGTAGGTTTTTTTATTTATTTTTACTGTAGTCAGCTTGCTTTGATATGATTTTTAGATTTATTTTATTCATTATTATGTTTGTGTTTCCAGTTGACCTAATTTGATGTTAGAATTGTTATTTTGAATTTGTGATTTTGTTGCTTGTTGCAGTAAATATAAAATATTGATGCAGTAGGTTTTTTTATTTATTTTTACTGTAGTCAGCTTGCTTTGATATGATTTTTAGATTTATTTTATTCATTATTATGTTTTGTTTTTGTGTTTTTTATTGATTCAGTGGTTTTAAGACATTGATGCAGTAAGTGTGTGATGATAGTATCTAAGTTTAAAATAAAACAACTAGCAAAATAGAAGCATGAAATAGCTAGCCGAGGAAAGCTGATCCTATCCATCCCAGTAAAGCCCCACTCGGTTTCATGGTCTATACTGGCATGCTGCAAGATCTTGTCTGAACACGTCTCAAGCTATACCCCTGTTAAAAGTTTAGAGGCCAGTTAGAATAGGCACCTGCTGACTGCATATAACCTTTCAAGTTAATCAAGGGGAGCAAATCAAATGGGTTGAACGAGTCATGAATGCGTAAATCTGGTTTATGTTCTATCTCAAATGGGTTAACTAATAACTACTTTGACCCGTTACCCAACCTGAGCATCTCACCACAAATAAGATCATACTAGATTAAAATCCTAAAAATCTAATAAGAATCTATGTGAATAGTTAATAGTAACCCAAATTGAGCCGAGAACCCCTGGTCTACCCTTAGTCCGTAAAACCAGTAACTAACACAAGAAAAGGAACCCCTGGTCCAAATCAAATTTTGTTCCAGGTAAGATTTGACGGTTTCTTTACTTTACTATAGATAGAGTTGTTTCAGGTTTCCATCTCCCTTATGTGGCTCTAGTATATCTTAGTAACCTGCTGCGCGTTTACGTATCAACTTATTTATTTTCCTTTTATCCTAGTTATCTTTATTGATTTCCAAAATTCATCTGGCTCTCAAGTATAAAAACTTCCACCGATTTTTTAGCTATATGACATTAGATAAAAAACGGAGTGTAAATCTGTTATAACTGGAAATATGTTACTTGCTCTGCCAAGTATAGATTATGCTATTACAAATTTTACAGGTGCAGAAACCATCTCATAAAGCGCGTGAAAAGGGTTTCAATTTTAATGATGACAGGCTCATGCATGGTGCTTGGAGGAATGAACCTAATCCGGATATGTGCAAGGTAATTTATCATCTTAGCAACGCGTTGTCTGGATTTTTTCATACAGTAACTTATTTATAGTACATGAAAGTTAGTAATGTTAAGCATTCATGAATCGGTTTTTTCTTTTGCTTGGTGGAGCTGCAATAATATAGTTTTGACAAGAGTCCATTGTTATGGACATTACATGAGTTTTGCAATGCAACAACATAAAATTGGAGTTGTCAACAACATTGTCTCATGTCACATTTCGCTTATAATTATGTTTTATGTATATTCATTTTATCGTAGCAACTGGTGGTACCTCAAAACCATGTACCATCTGTTGTAGGCACAGGTTGATCTCATGATCGACAAGCATGGGGATTCCAAATGTGCTCATTTTAGTAAAAGTTATTATTTCTTTGTTCAGGAATTTTTCAGATGCCTTGCTATATGACATACCGTTCTCCTCGAAGGTGAAGAAACCCCAGAAAAACTTCGATATCAAGCTGCATCTCCAGATGAGGCTGCTTTAGTTATTGCAGCGAAGAACGTTGTACGGTCAAATCAAATATTAAACGTTGTGTATTTGACAAGGTAAGTTTTATTTTATGCCTTTTTACTAATGGATAGATGTCAATTCTTTCAGGCGTACACCTACCATGATCTATGTTCGTGAATCACATTGACAATATCTGCAACAGAAGCGAAATCATCGTCTAAGATGACAATATCTGAGCTTTCCTTTGCGACCTCCGTCCTTTGAATTCCCATAAACAGTCCAATATCTACTTCTTTTAAAGCTGGTGCATCATTTGTACCATCACCTGTGACTGCAACCACATGACCTTTCNATTGACAATATCTGCAACAGAAGCGAAATCATCGTCTAAGATGACAATATCTGAGCTTTCCTTTGCGACCTCCGTCCTTTGAATTCCCATAAACAGTCCAATATCTACTTCTTTTAAAGCTGGTGCATCATTTGTACCATCACCTGTGACTGCAACCACATGACCTTTCTTTTTCAAGCACTGAACCATTAGAAGCTTGTCGAAGGGTGATGATCTTGCCATCACTTTGATACTGTCAACCTTTTCCATTCTCTCCTCATCTGTGTAATTACGAAATACCTCACCTTCAATAACTTCCTCTTTGCTTACATGTTGACCAGCTGTAAGTATTCCGCATTCAGTAGCTATAGCTTTTGCTGTGAAAACGTTGTCTCCCGTTATCATCTTAATCCCCACACCAGCTGACCAGCTTTTGCATCAATAGCTTCCTTTGCCCCTGGTCTACATGGGTCCTTGATCCCAACAATACCTAGTAAGGTCAACCCTTCTTCATTTAATGTTTTGTAGTTGGTACCATCTGTTGGAATCTGCATATGAGCGAAAGCAATGCACCTGAGGCTGCTTGCTGCCATTCCTTGGATTAAATTCTCAATTTGTGATTTTTCTTCTTGATTCATTGACTTCATGATCCCGTCTTTCTGAAAATATTTTGAACACATTGCTAGTACCATCTCAGCAGCTCCTTTCCAATGTACATGTACGGTATTGTCTTCGTTCTTCTTAACAGAAACCCCACTTCGTTTCTTCTCAGAGTTAAACGTTTCAACGTGAAGAATGGTGGAATCTTGTTTCAGTTTCTCCATATCCATACCTAAATTCGTGACCGCCCATGACAGTATTGCCTTTTCAGTAGGACTGCCTGAATATTCACATGTAGTTCCGGAATTGTAAATGCTACCAGTGGTGTTTAGACCAACCCCTTGATGGTAAAGCTAGAGTACCTTTACATCTACTAAAGAATCATCTTCTATATTATCAAGCCCAACCCAAAATTTTGTGACTTTCATTTGATTCATAGTCAAAGTCCCGGTTTTATCTTTGCATATGACAGTAGCTGAACCCATAGTTTCACATGCAGATAGCTTTCTAACCATAGCTTGATCAGCCATCATTCTCTTCATAGAATAAGCTAGCGTGAGTGTGACAGCTAGGAGTAGACCTTCTGGGATTGCCACCACAACAATTGTTACTGCCGCAGTGAAATGTCTTTTTTGCTAGGGGAAAGTTCAAGATTTCAAATATGAAATATTGAACATCCTTGAGTTTAACAGGTAAATGTCTTTTTTGCTGTCCCTTCTTTTTCAAAAACTTTTATGTTAATGTGTAATTTACTTATACACAAACTGTCTTGCCTTTTATAGTACAAGGAAACGTCAGTCTGTTGTATGTCGTTACGGAGATGGAAGGCTTGTATTGTACTGCAAGGTAATTCCTCCAGTAAACCTTTCTTATACTCCCTATTAAGTTTATAAGACTGGCTCTAATAAAGAATATGTCTTTGGTAGGGAGCTGGTACTGTAATTTATGAGAGGTTGGCTAGTGGAAATGACGAATTAAAGAAAATTAGCAGGGAACAGTTAGAGCAATATGGAGAAGCTGGGTTGAGAACTCTTTGCTTGGCCTACAAGGATTTAAGTCCAGACATGTACGAAAGTTGGAATGAAAAATATATCCAGGCAAAATCTTCTTTACGAGACCGTGAAAGAAAATTGGATGAGGTAATCGTCATTGATAAATGATTTTTACTTATTTGAATGAAACATCCAGGAAATTTCATGATTGTAACCAAATATATATATATCTGTTTAAAAACGCCTTGGAACTTGAAACAGGTGGCAGAACTGATAGAGAAGGATTTGACTTTGATTGGATGCACCACTATAGAAGATAAGCTTCAAGAAGTACCATCCTGTATAGAAACTCTTTCTAAAGCTGGAATTAAGATTTGGGTGCTTACAGGGGGCAAACTGGAAACTGCAATAAATATAGCTTATGGTGTGGTTCTCTCTTTTATAATTGTTTATATCATTACGCTTTTATAATTGTTACATCATCCACTTATCTTGTTAGTTGTTCCAGCTTGCAAGTTAATTAACAATGACGTGAAACAATTTTTTATTAGTTCCGAAACTGATGCAATGAGGGAGGTGGAAAGCAGAGTAAGAAACCATTTTAGCTAGCATTATTTTCAATTGGAGTAGTTGTGATTTGCGTTATTCAGTCTCAAATGAAAATCTTCATCCAGGGTGATCAAGTGGAGATTGCTTAGTTTACAAGAGAAACAATGAAGAATGAGCTTCACAAGTGCCATCTATCTATAACCCTACTGCATCATAATGAAAAATCCTACTGCATCACAAAATAACCCTACTGCATCACAATGAATAATCCTACTGCATCACATTTTTAAATTGCAAGGGTCCAAACAAAAACTCCTAATTCTAGTTTACATGAGGATGAAGATTTTATCTAACGACACACTTACGACCTCCAAGGTTTAAACTCCGGAACAACGCGCATTTGTGACTTGATGGATATAAATCTTCATGGTCAGCATAAATGATAGTTTTAGTTATTGTCTTTATAGTTGTTGACATAAGACTGGTTTGACTTTTTTATGCTAGTTTAGTTCTGAAGCATTGTAGGTGTATTTGATTTGTCTTTTTGGGCTANAAAAAAAAAAAAAAAAAAAAAAAAAAAAAAAAAAAAAAAAAAGCTCAAAGGTTTAACTTAGTTGGTTTCGAGGATGAGAGCATAGAGAGTATGGTATGTTTTTATCTCGAGCTAAGTTAAGGAGGAAACCCTTCCTTCTGACCCACAACGACCCTAGAACAACAATGATTCTAACAATCTAAGCTAAATTGTTTAGAGTATGGAGTAAGATTTTTAGCATCATATATCACTTGGATACTTGTTTTGTTAACTCAAGGCATAGTGACAAGAGTATGCTTTCATGAAATTCGTATTTTAAAGAGTAAATACATTTCATTGGGGTACAGTCGTGACATGACTCACATGAGTAAATGACACATTTAGCTGGTTGTGTCATCATAGTTTGCACATGCATATTGGCAAAATATTCTAATATAATGTAGTAGTGTGGTAAATAATAAAAGTCTGTTATAGTCATACGTCTTATGGAAAACTTGTGATGTACAACTAACTTTATTGAGTACATTAAAAGTGAGGCATGTTTTCGTTGATAAGCGAGGCATTGATTTAGACTCGGTACTTTTTCCGATTTGTGCCAATGAGGTTGAATCCGAGGAACATATTTCCGTTTATTGTTGCGTTGCTAAGAATACTTGGAAGGTTTTTAATTGGTGAAAAATTCGTAATAACAACTTCTCAAACCTAGAGGAAGTGATTAACATGGCCGATAATGTTAATCTCTCAACCTCTCATGCAAAGTTCTATGATGTTTTAATCCAAACCACATTTTGGCTTATTTGAAAGTATCGCAATGAAGTCACTTTCCCAATCCAATGACAAAAGAAGGAGCTTATTTTTAATAACATCAAGATGTTCTCATTTACTTGGATTTCTATTTGGGCAAAATTAAATTAGATTGAGTGGTTTAATGACCCTTGTAACACTTTCTGCTTCCTTGTAATTTGTTTTACTAGCGTATTGCTAGTTTTGTTTTATAAAATTATTCCTTTTCCAAATAAAAGTTCATTAAAACTATTACATTGGCACGGCTCTCGATCCAGATTATAAGATTTAGATGTGAAATCCTAATTATCACATGCACATCTTAGTTTTATAACGGGCGATGTAAAACATCACATAAAAGTTAGTCAACTTTAGTCAAATTTTAGATAAAGCACTCGAAAATATCATTAAAAATATCGAAAGGGTTGTGCAAATTAAAGTCTTTTCGACTTTTCAAGAGTTTATCGATTACAGTTTTAGTTGCAATAACTTTTAAATACCCGTAAATGATGATATATCACACTAATAAACCATATGAGCTAAAGTATGACTGCATCACAATGAATAATCCTACTGCATCACAAAATAACCCTACTGCATCACAATGAATAATCCTACTGCATCACATTTTTAAATTGCAAGGGTCCAAACAAAAACTCCTCATTCTCCTAGGCATCTGGATGTAATAAAATCCCACATTTTCCTCTAACCCACGTGACCAATCTCCTAGGCTTCGTCTTCATTAACCTCCTAGTTTTCCATCACTGTAAGTCTGCAACTTTTTTCAGTCAAAATCATTAATCACCTCTTATTTCTTTATTCTTCCCCTTCTTCTGATTGTTTGTTTACACTTTTAGCTTACTGTGATGCTAAAAGTGAAGCTAGTTGGGACAGTTTGCTGTTATGCAGCCTACAAAACAATCAGCCTAATAAGTCACCTTTAAGCTAAATTAAAAGCTAGAACAAGATCAAGCTAAAGCCTAAAAGCTTAAAATATATTCATAAGATCAAGAAAAGAACATAAGAAAGCAATTTTCAAGAAATTTGAGCAAGAAATAAGCTAGGATTGGTTTATGATTTCTATGACAGACAAGCAAGAGATTTAAACACCTACTAAAGCTTTACCAAAGCAAAAAAGCCTGTAAACTAAACTTGTTTAGACCAAAATTAGCTACTCAAAAACACTTATGTCTAAATTATCAAATTTGAGTAGTGAAAACTTATTTTAAGACCTGAAAATTGGAAATCACTTAGAAAAGCTATGAAACAACTCCACAACACTGAAGTTAACTCCCAACATACTAATAAGGCTAAAATAAAGCTTAAACAATCTGGATTGCTGAAAAAAAAATGACCAAAAATGAAAATCTAAGCTAATGCCAAACACCCCTTAATATATAACTGTTTTGATTTTTAAGCAACAAAAGACCAATTTAAGCTATAACTTTGAAAGAGAAACATGAAGCAAGTTAAATTAAGTCCTAAGAAGCAAAAGTTAACAGAAAATAAGCACTAATATTAAGCTAATATGATTATGCTATTATTTTTGTGTTTTATGCGATTTTAAGCAAACTTTAAACTAATGACCTATAAACTTCAAGTAATCATTAAAAAGTAATTCAGAACAATAATAAGCAAAATAGAACAGATAATAAGCAAAATCAGAACTTGCATTCTGTTGATATAAATTATGCATAAAAACGTTATTTATATTTTTCAATATCTCTATGTTTTGACGATCACAAAATGTAAAAACATTAAACGTAAAATTATTACGCAAACAAGTATTTAGTTACAAATATCATATTATCCAACAATATCACTTAAGGTATGAATAAACATATGTCTAATACATTTTATGATCAAAGGGATTTTTATTTAAACACTACAAAGTTTATAAAATGATATAAACACTTATATATTTTTGAAAAATACTTTTGGTAATTAAAGGAAAATGTTTAATTCATAATAAATATATGAATTCAAATTTTTAACCAAAATCAGTTAGTTTTTCACCAAATAAACTTTCCCCAGAAAAAGACAAAGTTTCAGGCCGTTACGGGAGGGCGGCCCCCTTAATTTTAAGGGGGCCGGCCACCAATTAAGGGGGTCGGCACGCTCCTGTTGTCAGAAACTTTTGCCTATAAATACAGGCTCAATCCTGGTATTTTTCCTAACCTTTTGCATGAAAATTTTCAGTCCCAATCCTTTCTAAACATCCTTCTAAATCCTTTGATCATAAGATTATAAGTAATTATTTCAAGTGATTCAATCCTTCATCACTTAAAGTGCAAGAGAAGAATATTTCTTCAACATCAAGTTAAGAAGTATTGTAGATTTGTAAATATAATCTTGTAGTTGTGTAAATTATTTGTAAAGGTGTAGAGTTTTTGTAATAGGTAGATTTAGGTGTGTTAGTGGTGAAGAGAAGTAGTGAAGAAGAAGTAGTATTGTGAAGAAGAAGTAGTGAAGTTGTGAGAGGTTATGTAGTAGTTGTGGTGTGTATAAGTTGTGTAGAAGTTGTGAGAAGTTTTGAAGAGTTGTGAGATTAGTTCTAGCTAGGATTAGAACTCGACATTTAGCTTTGTGTCGTTAAATTGGTGTAAGCGAAAGTTGTGTAAGGTTTTCTCCGCCATAAGGGAGCTTGTTGACATAGTGAAGAAAACTCTCGAGTAGGTGACTCAGGGAGTGGAGTAGGGCAAGGAAGGTGTCCTTGTAGCCGAACCACTATAAATCCTTTGTCTCGTTGTTAGATCTTTCCATCTCTAACTTATTACTTAGCTTACTTACTTACATCTCGTATATAGCTATAATTGTTTATATTATGCATGTGTTGATTTTACATACTTAGCTTACATCATTATTATTTTTCATACCTTGATATAGTTGTTCATATTGTTCAAGACTTGAGTTCACATAAGATCGAATCAAAGTTTTAAGAGTAAACAAGGTTTCAAAACTAATCTAAGTTTTCAAAAACAAAGTTTTTATAACAAACCAAAAAGGACACACATATAATGGATCATATATTTGTTTTTATACTTAACTCTAATCAAAGGCTTTTCAAACAAACAATTGAATAAACTCGAATCAATATTTTGAAATCAAGTTTTATAAAATAAAAAAGACGTAAAACTATTCAACCCCCCTTCTAGTTTTCACAATTGGTATCAGAGACAGGTTAAACAAGATTTTTAAAATATATTGTATTTTAAAACTTGAATCGATCTATGGAATCGGAAAAGTATTTAGAAGAGCAATCTATGCAAAGACCACCGTTATTTGAAAGTGATGGTTTTCTTTATTGGAAAAATAGATTCGAAACTTATGTGAAATCAAAAGATCTTGATCTTTGGCATGTTATTACCTTTGGTGACTTTCCGCCTATTCAATATAATTTGGAAACTAAAAAGGATGAAATTGTATCTTTTGAAAAACAAAATGATGATTTGAAAAAGAAACTTGCAAAAAATAATGAGGCTAAAATGGTTATTTATAATGCGTTACCACGCAAAGAATATGAAAAAATTTATATGTGTAAAACCGCAAAAGAAATTTGGGATTCTTTATTAATTACTCACCAAGGTAATAGTCAAGTCAAAGATAATAAAATAGATCTTCTTGTTCAACAATATGAACAATTTATGATTCCGGAAGAGGAATCAATAGATAATGCATTTGCTAGGTTTAACACTATCATCACAAGTTTAAAAGCACTTGATGAGAATTTTTCTAGTAAGAATTTTGTTAGGAAATTTCTTAGGGCTCTTCATCCAAAATGGCGAGCTAAAGTTACGGCGATTGAAGAATCAAAGAACTTGTCAACTCTTCAACTTGACGAGTTGATCGGCAACTTGAAGGTCTACGAAGAAATAATAAAGAAAGACTCCGAGATGGTCAAAGGGAAAAGAGAACAAACCAAATCAATCGCATTGAAAGCTAGGAAGGAATCTAGTGACGAGGATAGCTCAACCTCTGAAAGCGATGACGAAGAACATGCTATGGCCGTAAGAAACTTCAAGAAATTCTTCAAAAGACAAGGAAGATTTGTTAGACAACCACATGATGAAAGAAAGGCATTCTAAAGATACAAAGATGACAAAAATAACAAGAGCGGAAGGAAGTGTTATAAATGTGGCGACTCAAATCATCTCATCAGAAAATGTCCAATGATGACAAGAGATCAAAATCAAAAGGCGTTCGTTGGAGGAGCATGGAGCGATAGCGATGAAGATGAGAAAGAAATAACAAAGGACGAAAAATGTCTTATAGCCAAGGCATCCAATGAGGTACGTTCCGAAACCGAATACTATAGTGATGAAAATTTATCTCTAGATGAAAAAGACATAGATAGTGAATATAGTAGGCTATACAAATTAGGTCAAAAAGTCATGGCTAAAAATAAATCACTAAAACATATTATAATCGATTAGAAAATGAGGTACTCGAATTAAAAACTAAACTACAACATTTAGAAAAAGGAAAAGAAGTTTTTATAGAATGTAAAACATGTCTAGAGGTCAAAAATGAAAACGAAAAACCTAAAGATGAAATTTCCAAACTTGACAAGTTTAAAAATAGTAGTAACTCACTTAAGAAAATAATAAGTGCTCAAGAAACTTTGGGAGATAAAACCGGTCTAGGATTCAACTTAACTAATGTTTCAACTAGTGAAAATAAAAATGTAAAGTTTGAATGTGAATCTAGTGAACAAAAACCATTAGACTCAAAATCTAAGTATATACTTATAAAAGATAGAAAAATACCTATTGCAAGTGATGAGGAAGTAAAAGTTTTTATAAACCATCATTAAAAGCCAAGACCGGATTTTCTAAACCAAAATTAAGATCTAAAACTCCACCTCCAAATAGACCAAATAATCCTCATCCTCGGTCTAAAACCCCTCAACCTAGAAGAAATCAAGGTAGACAAAACCTTTCTAATAATAATCACCCAATGTGGAATTATCCACATCAACCAAGCTTTAGCCCGTGGGGAATACTTCCACCATACATGCATCCTAGTCAAATGCAAACCATGTTTGGTACAAACAATTTTGGACCAATGAGACAATGGGGACCAAATGGCTAAGTTGTCATTCTTCGAATAAGTTGGTATCTCATCTACACATGACTTCTATAAGTCAACATGGTAACTTGAAGTGCTTGAAGAAAATCTATTGAAGACTAAAAGGTACACTTTTCTTTTATGTCCTTCACTATAATTTGCATGCTTAGATAAATGATTAGTTAGATTAATACTTAGCTATACATATATATTGTTTGTAACTCTTATACATATATACGTACTTAATAGCTTATATACTTATAACCTAGAAACGTCATTAGTTGACTTTCCTAGGAATATAATGAAATTGTTCATTGTCAAACGAAATAGAAAATGGAAATCTTCTATATCCACTATTAGCAAACTCATGGTGATGAAGTGAAATGAGTTAAGTGGATTAATCGTTAATATAGAAGTAGGACTAGATCCCTCACATAAGAAAACTATGGATGAAACAAGTTCTCATAGACTATGGCATTAGGTTAGAAAATGTTCCTATTATGTGCAATAACAAATGTGCTATATATTTAAGTAAGAATCCCGTTCAACACTCTAGGACTAAACATATAGAAATACGTCATCATTTTCTTAGGGATAATGTACAAAAAGGAAATATAACAATAGAGAAGGTAGCTTCGGAAGATAACATTGCCGATATATTTACTAAACCCCTTAAGTGTGAATTATTTAACCACTTGCGTTTAGGATTAGGAATGATGGAACAAATTGATTGAATTTTCTTAAATATTTGAAACTTTCTGAAATTTCAAGGTTCTAAATTTTTTTTTT
>LBNU01019284.1:79406-90431 GCA_014162995.1 Artemisia annua
AGAAGTAATGTTTGACGTCTTTAAAGAATTTGTTTTTCTGCTGGGATGTCATCCCCTTCACAACAAAGTTACCCGCATGGTAGTTTGCAAAGTCTGCAAACCATGGGGTAGTAGAGTCACCCTGAAAAGAAACCGCATTGAGTGTTTCAAGAGGAAACGTTTCATTTATTTCCTTTTTCTCGAACACATCCTGGTGAGGGTTTTCTAATTGGGATAGATGATCAGCTGCTAGGTTCTCAGCTCCTTTTTTATCACGGATAATGATATCAAATTCTTGCAGGAGGAGAACCCATCGGAGCAATCTCGGCTTTACATCTTGTTTGGCAAAGAGATATTTCAGGACCGAGTGATCCGTATACACTATGCATTTGGTCAGGATTAAGTAAGGCCGTAACTTTTCAAAAGCATACATCACGGCTAATAACTCTTTTTCAGTGGTGGTGTAATGATTCTGAGCCTCGTTCATAGTTTTACTAGCATAGTGTATAGGCTGAAAGTGTTTGGTTTTTCGTTGCCCCAAGACCGCGCCTATAGCAAAATCACTTGCATCGCACATGAGTTCAAAAGGCAGGTCCCAATCGGGGGCAACTAAGATTGGTGCTTCCGTGAGCTTTTTCTTGAGAGTTTGAAAAGCTTCAATGCACTCGGGAGAAAAGATGAAAGGAGTATCTTTTTCAAGAAGATGTGTCATGGGCCGGGCGATTTTAGAAAAATCTTGTATGAATCGACGATAAAATCCGGCATGACCTAGGAAACTCNCGGGGGCAACTAAGATTGGTGCTTCCGTGAGCTTTTTCTTGAGAGTTTGAAAAGCTTCAATGCACTCGGGAGAAAAGATGAAAGGAGTATCTTTTTCAAGAAGATGTGTCATGGGCCGGGCGATTTTAGAAAAATCTTGTATGAATCGACGATAAAATCCGGCATGACCTAGGAAACTCCTGACACCTTTAACTGTGGTGGGATGAGGTAGTTTAGCCATGGCATCGACTTTAGCTCTGTCGACCTCAATCCCGTTCTTAGAAATCTTATGGCCAAGAACAATGCCTTCTTTGACCATAAAGTGGCTCTTCTCCCAATTTAGACAAAGATTGGTGTCTTCACACCGTTTGAGCATGTTACCTAAATGGGAGAGACATGATTGGAAAGAATTCCCAATGACCGAGAAATCATCCATAAAGACCTCCATAGTTTTCCCGATCATGTCGTGAAAAATGGCGATCATACACCGTTGGAACGTGCCTGGAGCATTACATAAGCCAAAAGGCATACGTCGGTAGGCAAAAGTTCCGTAGGGGCATGTAAAGGTGGTCTTTTCTTGATCCTTCAGATCAATGGGAATCTGGAAGTAACCCGAGAAACCATCTAGGAAACAATAGTACTCGTTTCCCGCTAATCTCTCGAGCATCTGGTCCATGAAGGGTAGAGGAAAATGGTCTTTACGGGTGGCATCATTTAACTTGTGATAGTCAATTCATACTCTCCATCCCGTAACCAATCGAGTTGGAATCAACTCATTTTCTTCATTTGTGACAACAGTAATGCCACCCTTTTTAGGAACGTAATGAATGGGAGTAACCCAAGGACTGTCAGAGATAGGGTAAATCAACCCGGCATCAAGAAGTTTGATAACCTCTTGTTTGATAACCTCGTGAATTTTAGGATTAACCCGTCTCTGTTGTTGAACTGCTGGTTTGAAGTCATCCTCCATTAGGATTTTGTGGGTACAGAATTCAGGATTAATACCCTTAATGTCGAAGAGTTTCCAAGCAATTGCTTGCTTGTGTGACTTTAGAACCTTTATGAGAGCAGCTTTTTCCTCATCTTTTAAGTCTTTAGCAATAATGACGGAATGCAGGGGCCATCTCCCCCACACTAATTTGGTATAAAGTAGAAAGAAGTCAGAAACACGGGTGAGAAATCCGTGGCATGCTAGTTTTTGATCACCGAGTCACTAGCTTGACTCGATCCCCGCATTCATTGGTTCATGGGGAAAGTTTGGAGATCCGGGACAACCATGGGTGGTATGTCCTCTCCAAAGTAGTGCTTCAACCTGTGACCGTTCACATTGAAATTTGGCCCGTCCGTTTGAGACAATTCGACGGTACCATATGGATAAACTTTAGTCACAGTGAAAGGGCCAGACCAACGGGTTTTGAGTTTTCCCGAGAAGATCTTCAATCTAGAGTTGAAAAGAAGGACTCGATCACCAACGTTGAATACGCGGTTTTTGATTTTTGAGTCGTGTATCTTCTTTGTCTTTTCTTTGAAAATTAAAGAGTTCTCGTATGCCTGATCCCGAAGTTCATTTAATTCATTCAGCTGAACTTTACGGTGATCACCCGCAGTCTAGAGATCGAAGTTAACATGTTTTAAGGCCCAGTGGGCTTTGTGCTCAAGCTCAATCGGTAGATGACATGCCTTTCCGTATACAAGCTTGTAAGGAGTACACCCGATGGGTGTTTTGTAAGCTGTACGGAAGGTCCAGAGTGCATCATCCAGTTTATCCGACCAAGAGCCACGGTTTTCTCCTACTGTCCTCTCCAGAATCCGCTTAATACAACGGTTTGAAACCTCCACTTGCCCACTTGTTTGGGGGTGATACGCGGTGGAAAGACGGTGAGTTACACCGTACTTTTGCATGACTTTATAAAATTTGTCATTGCAGAAGTGTGTACCACGATCACTAATGATGGCACGTGGAGTACCGAACCTAGCAAAAAGAGATTTTAAAAATTTCACAACAACTCGGGCATCGTTGGTGGGTAAGGCTTTCGCCTCAACCCATTTGGATAAGTAGTCAACAGCCACGAGTATGTATTTGTTTCCTCGAGAAGATGGAAATGGCCCCATAAAGTCAATGCCCCATACGTCAAAGATTTCACAGACTTGGATGGCATTTTGAGGCATCTCGTTAGTCTTTGAAATATTCCCGTGACGCTGACAAGCGTCACAAGCTTTGACAAACTCTTGGGCATCTTTATAGATCGTGGGCCAGTAGAAACCCGAATCAAACACCTTCTTGGCGGTGTAGTTTGCATTATGATGTCCCCCCGTGGGTCCATCATGACAAGCTTTAAGAATATCCAAGGCTTCTTGGCCATGGACACACCGCCTGATGACTTGATCGGCACAGATTTTGAACAAGAAGGGGTCGTCCCAGAAGTAATGTTTGACGTCTTTAAAGAATTTGTTTTTCTGTTGGGACGTCATCCCCTTCACAACAAAGTTACCCGCATGGTAATTTGCAAAGTCTGCAAACCATGGGGTAGTAGAGTCACCACGAAAAGAAACCGCATTGAGTGTTTCGAGAGGAAATGTTTCATTTATTTCCTTTTTCTCGAACACATCCTGGTGAGGGTTTTCTAATCGTGATAGATGATCAGCTGCTAGGTTCTCAGCTCCTTTTTTATCACGGATAATGATATCAAATTCTTGCAGGAGGAGAACCCATCGGAGTAATCTCGGCTTTGCATCTTGTTTGGCAAAGAGATATTTCAGGGCCGAGTGATCCGTATACACTATGCATTTAGTCAGGATTAAGTAAGGCCGGAATTTTTCAAAAGCATACACCACGGCTAATAATTCTTTTTCAGTGGTGGTGTAATGATTCTGAGCCTCACTCATAGTTTTACTGGCATAGTGTATAGGCTGAAAGTGTTTTGTTTTGCGTTGCCCCAAGACCGCGCCTATAGCAAAATCACTTGCATCGCACATGAGCTCAAAAGGCAGGTCCCAATCGGGGGCAACTAAGATGGGTGCTTCTGTAAGCTTTTTCTTGAGAGTTTCAAAAGCTTCGATGCACTCGGGAGAAAAGATGAAAGGAGCATCTTTTTCAAGAAGATGTGTCATAGGCCGGGCGATTTTAGAAAAATCTTGTATAAATCGACGATAGAATCCGGCATGACCTAGGAAACTCCTGACACCTTTAACGGTGGTGGGATGAGGGAGCTTAGCAATAACATCGACTTTGGCTCTGTCGACCTCAATCCCGTTTTTAGAAATCTTATGGCCAAGGACAATGCCTTCTTTGACCATAAAGTGGCTCTTCTCCCAGTTTAGACAAAGATTGGTGTCTTCACACCTTTTAAGCATGGCATCTAAATGGGAGAGGCATGATTGGAAAGAATTCCCAATGACCGAGAAGTCATCCATAAAGACCTCCATAGTTTTCCCGATCATGTCGTGGAAAATGGCCATCATACATCGTTGGAACGTGCCAGGAGCATTACATAAGCCGAAAGGCATACGTCTGTAGGCAAAAGTTCCGTATGGGCATGTAAAGGTGGTCTTTTCTTGATCCTTTGGATCAATGGGAATCTGAAAGTAACCCGAGAAACCGTCTAGGAAACAATAGTACTCGTTTCCCGCTAATCTCTCGAGCATCTGGTCCATGAAGGGTAGAGGAAAATGGTCTTTACGGGTGGCATCATTTAACTTTCGGTAGTCAATGCATACTCTCCATCCCGTAACCAATCGAGTTGGAATCAACTCGTTTTCTTCATTTGTGACAACAGTAATGCCACCCTTTTTAGGAACGCAATGAATTGGGCTAACCCAAGGACTGTCAGAGATAGGGTAAATCAACCCGGCATCAAGAAGTTTGATAACTTCTTGTTTGATAACCTCGTGGATTTTAGGATTAACCCGTCTCTGTTGTTGAACTGCTGGTTTGAAGTCATCCTCCATTAAGATTTTGTGGGTACAGAAATCAGGATTAATACCCTTGATGTCGGAGAGTTTCCAAGCAATTGCTTGCTTGTGTGACTTTAGAACCTTTATGAGAGCAGCTTTTTCCTCATCTTTTAAGTCTTTAGCAATAATGACGGGTAATTTATCATCACCCTCTAGAAATGCATACTCAAGATGAGGTGGTAAGTCCTTAAGTTCAACCTCAGGAAAATCAGTGGTTTTCTCAACAGACTTGATTTCCTCGTTATGAAGTTTTTGTGGAAGAACGGGAGGGTGGGAGGGATCTTCATTCAACAACTTCTCAAGGAGAAGTATATCCCTGTCCGGGTCAATCTCTTGATTATCAATTCCCTCGGGAATTGAATCATTCTTGAGAAAGGCCTCTATTTCCTCCAAGATGAAGTCACTTCCCTCAAACGGAGTTAGGGAAGGAGAAGAATTAGCAATGATAGGTTGAGAAGAGGGAGTGGGATTGCCACTCGAAGAATTATCGGTGAAACCAAGAATTTCCTGAGAATACTCTTCCGAAGCAATATCGATGACATCGATTCTGTTAATTTCTGCGGAGACATAATTGGAAGAGTATCTCGAAGTCTGATCAAGATTGAATGTGATGGCTTCATTACCAACACACAGTGTGATCTCTTCATCAAAGACATCGATCAGAGCACGGCCCGTTCTTAAGAATCCCCTCCCTAAAATGAGACGAACCCTCGGGTTTGAATCGAAGTCAACAATCACGAAATCTGCCGGAAAATTGAACTTTCCTACATTCACGAATAAATCCTCAGCAATACCGAGGGGACGAGATATAAAGCGATCTGCAAGCTCGAGAGTCATGCAGGTAGGAGTGAGTGCCGGAAGAGAAAGTTTCTTCCAGACTGAGTGAGGCATCAGGTTGATGCTTGTACCAAGATCGGCCAAGGCATAGCATTCAACCATCCCCGGGAAAATGCAAGGAATGAGGAATTTCCCGGGATCTCCCAGCTTTTCGGGAAGCTGTTTCAACAAAATTGCAAAGCAGTTCTTGTTTAACGGAGTTTTTGCCATCTCAAAGAGTTTTTCCTTGTTATTTAACAAATTTTTGATCGTTGATGCAAACTTGGGCATTAGAAGAAGAGCATCCGCGAAGCTTATGTCAAAATGTAATTCTTTAAAAATTTGGAAAAATTTGTCCAGTTGGTGACTAGCTTTTTCGTGGAGCTTTTGATCTTGTAAACGTGATGGATAAGGAATCGAGGGTTTGGGATTTTTTTTCTCAACGGGATCAACTGGAGGTTCAAAAACAACTCCAGGTTTGGATTTGGGTTTCGGGACCGGGACAACTTGAGGGTGGACGTCATCGGTATCTCCGCTATTAGTAGGAAGTACCGTGTCCGTAGTAATCTCAGGTTCACGTTCCGCTACCTATGGAGGAAGAGAAGAAGGGGTAGCAGGAGCCGTGGGTCCTTTGTATGAAACTCCACTTCGGGTGGTGATCGCCTTATGATGAGACGAAAAGTGTTACGCTTTTAGGGGGTCATTTAAGCCCTAATTCGTATAAATGTGATCAAATATTGCCCTAAATCGTTCCTTTTGTCATATTAGGTACTTTTGAGAGGAATTATGGAAAACATGCATATTCGGACGTTTTTGGAGCATAAAAGTGAAGAAAACGACAAAGTCTCAAAGAAGCTGGAAATTACAACCTGACGGCGTCAGGAGTCACAAGGTGACGCCGTCAGTAAGGATGACAAAAGAGTGGAATTCAATTATCAAACGACAGGCCAGAAAGATTTCAAGAATTTACACCTGACGGCGTCAGGTGTTAAAAGATGTAGGACGTCACGTGTTAAGTTAAAGAGAGACGGCCCAGAGAGTTTTACAAGCTGACCACGTCCCAAATGGATCTAGGCCATCCGAGAACCCTAATGGCGGCGAGCTGACGGCGTCAGGCCCAATAAGCTGACGCCGTCCGAACTTATTTTCTATATATATTTTCCAAATTTTCATTCATTAGTGTGGAACTTTGTGGAGAACTTTTAGGGCAAACCCTAAAGACGAATTTTCTGTGACTTTTAGGGTTTCCAAGCCTTGGAACCCTAGTGCTTAATTAAAGATAAGTCTTCACTTTAATTCAATCAATATGTCTATGTGTTGGTTGTCTATCTATCTTGCTTATCTTTCAATTAACATGAGTAGCTAAATTCTCTAGTGTTTGCTTAGATCTAATGAAACCTAACTATTAATTATTGGTTAATTGGTGTGTGTTGTTGTTTGTTGGGATGATTGTTTCATCGATGTTAGGCTCAAGAAAACTGGCCAACCTCCTTTATGGTAACGTGCTTGAACGTCTTGGGAAACATGTAGTCGAGGCATACTAGGCTATTAAGGTAGTATTTAACGCATGAGCCACTGTTTACAACCCCTATGGTTGTGCCGTGCATGGCATAGGGCGAGATAAGAGCTCATAGAATTGGAGAGATATGTATGCCACTCCATGAGTTATTAGGAATACACCCTTCATCCACACAAGTAACACACATATCAATTAACCGGTAAAAGATAGTTAGGGAGTAATGAAATCTAAGTAAACACAATTTTCTCCATATTGTTTTCACAACCACAATAGTTTAGATATTTATTTTATTTTAATTTGCATAAGTAGTAAACTTGGGTTAGTTGACTAGCAACTAATTCCGCCCTTCTTCCAAAACCGAGATTTTACTTGCTTTCCATAAAATATAAAAATACAAAAAGAATCTTCCTTCCACCCTTAGACCTATTAGAGTAGCTTTTCTATCCTAACGAACACTATTCCCTGTGAGAGAACGATCAATCCCCCGTACTTACCACTATCCTATACTACATCGGTCAGGTACACTGCCTGGTGGGGTTGTAAGCCTCTTGAGATCCCTCGAGAGGTAAAACCTGTTGTAAGGTCACAAAACCACGCATCAAGTTTTTGGCGCCGCTGCCGGGGAATAGTTATTGTTTAGGTAGAATTTTTATTTCTTTAGGTCTACTCACTAGATTCCTTTCTAGTGAGATTTTTATTTTCTTTTTCTAGGATTTCTTTAGTCTATCTTTTTCTTCGTGTTTTTGTTCGTAATCTTTACCATCCGCCATCATGGAAGGTGGTAACATCCTTGATCCCAACAACCCAATTCAACCAAACCACCCACCACAACCAAACCAACCTCCTAGACCCCGCACCTTAGGAGAGTATTCCCGACCTAGCCACCTTGGCTATCGAAACACCATTGAGCTCACTCAAGGAGCCAATGTCACTCCCTTGCGATCCGACACCATCCGGTTGGTGCAAAGCGGATGCGCATTCCATGGACTTCGTTCCGAAGATCCAAACCAACATCTCAAGGATTTCCTCAAAATCGTAGATTCCATAGACCTTGATGTTGCAACTCGAGAGACGACCCGATTGCGTCTCTTCCAATTCTCTCTACGGGACCAAGCTAGTCAATGGCTTGAGCGACTTCCCGCAGGATCCATCACCTCTTGGGACGATCTCACAACTCGTTTCCTTGCTCAATTTTTCCCACCGGGGAGAACTACCAAGCTAAGGAATGATATCTTGGCGTTCCAACAACGCCAAGGCGAAACCCTCTACGAGGCATGGACTCGATTCAAGGACTTACTCCAAAAAGTCCCTCATCATGGCATAGACCTTTGGCTCCAAGTCCAAATCTTCTATGACCACATCAATCTCCACACGAGGCAAACCATTGACCAAGCGGCCGGTGGCAAGCTACGTGATCTAAGTGCGGAACAATCATGGGATCTCCTAGAAGATCTTGCTCTATATGACAACGAAAGTTGGAATGATCCCCGTGATTTGAATAAAACGGTCAAGGCAATATCTTTGCCTTCGAATAATTCAAGCACTTCCGACCGTAGGATCATAGAACTTGAAGACCAAGTCAAGTTTCTCATGAAATCCTACGAAGCTCCTAAACCTTCAAGCCAAGTGAACAAAATCACTTCTTCGTGCGAATTATGTAGTGGTCCCCACGACACTCGTGATTGCATGGAACTCCCCGAACAAGCTTTTGCGGACTACGCATCCACGCGTACCGACGGAGCGGGAGATAAGTGGTACACTTTCAAACCCGAGCCAAACCCTTACGGAGATTCATACAACCCCTCATGGAAAAATCACCCCAACCTTAGGTGGAAGTCAAACCAAAACGCACCCCAAAACAATTCTTCCAACCCACCTAACCGGTTTCAACCCAACGGTAATTCCTCAAACCGTACCTTCAACAACAATCCTTCCAACAACTATGGTAGTACCAACAACTTTGAAGGATTGATGTCCAATTTTATGGCATCTCAAGAAGCTCGTATAGCTAAATTCACATCCGAATTTAATCAACAACAAGTAGAGATGACCAATAAAATTGACAACTTGTTGAAAGCCCTCAACAACCAAGTGCTATCACCCCCACAAAAGGACGCTAGAAACACCAATAGCGAACCACAAATCAAGGACCCCTCTTCATCCAAACATGTCCACTTCGTCAACGTTGTGACCATTAGACCAATTGATAGGAGTGAGAATGATAGTGAATCAAAGGATGAGAGTAAGGAATTAGAAGATGATAGGAAGGCTAAGGTTAGCGAAATAGAAGAAGTAGAGGAGGAGGATTACTTCAATAGGTTACCCACTAAGGAAGAGCGAGCATATCATAAGAATCTATTCGATGACTCCGAGACCCCATATATCCTAGGTAACCCAATTTTCAAGGTGGGCGATCCATCTAATCTCAACATACCATGCAACATCGGGCATTTGCATATTTGGAAAGCGTACATTGACCCTAGATCACCCATTAACATCATGACTAGAGCTCAATACAATTTGATAATGAAAAGTCAACTAGGGTATAGAGTGTTTCCCGATAAGGGATGGATTAGTAACTTCACGGGAAGAATTAGAGGATTATCGGTTTATGTAGGAAACTTTACCTATGTCACCGACTTTTTGATTGTAGAAGATATACGCCCAATAGTAGACGCAAGTTTGACCCAAGTAGTTTCAGGCAAGCCATTTATCGAGGTCTCTAGAATGACTCATGAACCTTCCTTAGGGATAGTCACATTTAAGGATGAGACCGATGAGGTGAACTACCAAATGTCGTATAAGATAGAGCAATATCAACACCTGTCAAAGTTGAGAAGGAGCTCAAACAAGCGGTTTACTATAGGAATGATGAGGATAGACGTAGGGGAGTAGACTATGTCATGAAGAGGATTTTCGGTTTCTATAAGGATTGTCTGAACTTAGTACCCGAATACAAAACCAGAAAAGAGGATGACTTAGGAACCGAGACCAACGGCGAAGTCATGTAACGTACGGTGACTTTGAGTCTAGCTACAAGACACGTTAATAAAGAAAAGCGCTTCTTGGGAGGCAACCCATGTTTTGTTTGTTTTTGTGTGTTTATTTGATTTTATTTGTTTTCGTATGTAAGTTATATTTCTTGTTAATGATTCATGCTTCAAACTAAATTGTGAAAATGCTTTATTTTGTTTTTAACTTCGTCTTAACTACATATAAAGGTATTTTGCAAAAGCTAAGTGTAAGGGAAATCTAAATCGGTTTATATAGAACAAATGAACATGAATCATAACAATGAAATTAACTTACATATTAGTACTTGTTTGAGTCAAATGCTTGTATCGAGTCATAATGAATTTTTGCAGGAATTCCAGGAAGTAAAATCTAGTTTTTCCAGAATTTTTCCCGGAAGCTTAACATGAGAATTCTGTCAGAACTTTCTGACGGCGTCAGGGTTAACACCTGACGGCGTCATGTTAAAATTTTTTGCAATTTTTGAAAGTTTTGTATTTTTCCGGAAACCTAAAAAGTTTTGTCAATTCTTTAACTTATAATCTCCAGAAATTCTGCAAAATATTCATTCCACAAGCATTATATCTTATTATATAGATTTTACCGCCGATTTTACGCGAGGTTGGCCTTTATCTTTTCCAGGTTAACAGGTTATTTTGGACATGAAGACGTTTATTATTTTGGAAGGGAAGCTTTGAACGTTCGTCTCTCTTGGAAGAAGATCTAACCATGTTACTTCATTATCCTCATCAAACGATTCAGGGGAGTATTTGATTTCATTCTTTCATCTTATTTACTTTTACGCCTTTTATTTGAACATTGGGGACAATGTTCGGTTTAAGTGTAAGGGGGGTAAATGAAAGCACCGTTGAGAATACACTTATGCTTGATGTTTTGCTTTGTTTGATAGTAAATTTGTAATAAAACCAAGAGAAATGTTTGTTAGGGCAATTTTAGCGCCAATTTAAAATTTTTTTACAACATTT
>LBNU01019286.1:0-11623 GCA_014162995.1 Artemisia annua
TAAAGTTTCAAATTGTTACAAAAGAGACCTATGTGTTTCATATTCAAATAAACTTATGTGTGAACCATGATTTCTAAAATTACTAAAGGCAAACACATGTGTTGCAACATTTTTTGGACTTATGGATAACTACCTGGAAACCTGGTTTGTCATTTAATAGAGTATATCAAAGAACAAAGATGTTGTGCACATATGTCGTATGCACATTGAGATATGATCAAATGAAGATAGTATAAATCTTACTTGTATCAGGTGTTCGCGGACATTATCTGCTGCTGCAAATTACGCCTATCGAGTTTAAATGCATATGTTATGCTTATTGTTCAATGCATAATGCTAGAAGTATTGAACAATAAGCATAACATATGCATTTAAACTTAATCAACCTTAGCACGCACCATTTATGTACAACACGTTACCAGTTTCGAACTCTCCAAAGAAACATTTTGTAACTCACTTCTACCATATGAAATCGGCGAAGAACTCCCATTTTCAATTAAAGCTACTTTTGCAGCCGCAACACGATCCAACGTATCTAGACCACGAAAACCAATCTTTTCTTTCAAACCTCTTACTCCACCTGTTCCACAAAATAGCAAACACTATATATCGCAAAGTGTATGAACCAAAAATATCGTAAAAAAATTATCGGCTGCGTAAACCTTTTTTACTTTTTTTTCCAACCTAGCTTTAAGCTGTGATGACCAGAGGTGCTAAAATTTACGAATCCAAAACCCCGACATATGCATGAGTGTTTCTCATAGATGACCTTTGCGTCCATTCTAAAGTAATAAATCACTGAGACATTTAATCAAACACTTGATAGGCATTTTATACTTCACATAAACACAATCACAGAAATATATGGTCCTATAAACAAACTTACATGCAACAACAACAAAATAGTGTTTCTTTTACTAAAAAAACACACAACTGTGATAGTATCATTTAGATTGCATCTTTAAGGAAAAAAATGATACAAACTGATAGAGGATAAAACGAAACCTTAAAAGGCTAGTTGAGGCAATTAGTGAAAAGGAATCGGTTCCAGTGAGCTCCATGTCAACCACCGTCATCTCGACTCAGCATGCATCTACTCAGAAGCTTTATGGTGTGTGTAAGTGTAGATGAATCTGGAATGTCCGGAGATAATATCTCAGTTATAGGCGATGGGGAAAAAAACATACGGGCCATTGGGTCACCGCGCATGTTAACAGGCAAAAAAAAAAGTTAGCCCAAAGCGATGACACGACGTCGTTTAACACGACATTTAATATATATACTAATATGTCAAGTGATTGTATCACATTTTTTGTTACAACCTTTTATTCATTCAAATTTGAAAGTGCCTACTATTTTCCAATTTTATGATGCTCTTACTTTGGTCATCTTTTGAAAATAAGTAAAATCAAATTATTTTCCGGCAACGACATTCTAGTGGTTAATTGTTATGTTTGTATTTTGCTCACCCATATATAAAATCCTAGCTTCGTCACTATCATAAGATGGTGCCGAAGGTGATGGCTCAAGCCAACGGCCCTTGTATCATGTGCTCTTAATGAAAAGTTAAATTTAGGGGTGAGTTAGCCACACCCTCCCTAAGCCACACCCTCCCTATGATTGATGCTTCTGCCGGTTGTACGGTATGCTTCACGGGTTGTACTGTTTGACGAAAATAGGTGGACCCCCCATTGTAGGGAGGGTGTGGTTATTGCATCCCTAAATTTATAGGGTGGCTTTAATGTATCATCAATTATGACGTAGGCAATTAATGCTACGTAGTACGTACCCAACATGACGTATTTGCAAGAATAGTCCGAATGATGACATCATTATACATAACTACCTAAGATTCTAAAATCATCCCACAATCAACGCCATGTATAAATTCTACTCCATATATCACGCTCTTCAAACCACTTTCATTTCAAATTTTCGAACTCTTAAATATCTATGGAAAACAGTCAAAATATTCACAAGTCCATTACACAATATCATAGCGATCATGTTCATGGTCATGGTCATCATGAGGATGAAAATGATGATGAGAAGAAGATGGAGATATTTTATTCCTTGATTAGAAGTTTCAAAGAAGCTCGAGAGCGAAGAAGACAAGAGTTGCAAGACGAGGTGGAGAAAATTAATAAAACCCAAAAATTAAATCATTTTTTATCTCCATCTTCCTCTTTTGAACGACAAGATTTCGCCGTCGACACATTCCCGAATCATCTTCAATATGTTCGTCTATCTGATGATCGCTACAAACCGCGGAATCATGAAGAAAAAAAGGAAGATCAAGAAGACGACATGGATTTGAACCTCAAACTGTCTTTGTAGACGTTATAACTAACATGTCGGAGTAGTTTGTTTGACTAATTAATGTAATAGTATAGTTTACCATAGTTTTCAACGTATGCTTGTAGCCATGGTTTTAAAAGACGCGCAAAGGCCCCGTAAAGGCGTGAGACTTGGTCATGCCGTCACGTCACGCCTAATGCCGTCTTATGTCACGTCTTTTTGTAAACTCGATATATATGAAATATGATATAGATATATAAATGTTTTCATATTTTAAGCCGCCTTATGCCACGTCTTATAAACGCAAAAGTTTTACCTTAGCCGCTAAAGCGTGAGGCTTGGTCATGCTGCCAAGCCACTCCTCGCGCTATTTATAACCTTGCTTGTAGCACTAATGCACATTAATCAATAACCTCGTAACTAACTGAATCATCATAGCACGGAAAACAAATACCCTATATTTTTTTAAGGCAATTCATAATCAAACTCTAGCAAAAAGCTTGAGAAGAAATTTACGGAGTACAACACATTACAACGTGCTATCGGATCAAAAATCAAATCTAACAACTTGAACTGGTTTAAAAGTTCTATGTTTGTTGACAATCCATTAGTATGAGAGAGAGAGAGGGGGGGGACCTTTATATCTTCCATGAGCAAGTCTTTTTTCAAGGCTTCAAATCAAAATAAACCAAGATTTTTAAACCTTCAAAGAATCCAATTCGTAGCTCATAAGTTTTCTTGAGCTTCTTATTCATAAACACTAGCTACCAATCAAATTCTGTTGTAAAGCTATGATGATTAGCTGGTAATAAGATGTATTAGAATTTCTTTTACATGGATCAAGTACCTAATAATAAAATAAATGACTACCGTGGCATTGGTTAATTGTCATCACTTATTACTACAAGACTCACTCATATTTGAACTCACGACTAAAGATGTAACGAGTTTTTAATGTCACGGCGAGGTACTTTACGAAAAATTGGTTGACACTTGAAAAAGATACATAAAGTTGGTAATTTCTCATCGATCTAAACTTTCAAAAATTGTTATAAGGATTATTTTAACTTGTGCCTTATGGGCACAAGTTAAGCACATAAAAAGGACTCAGAGACCCACGAAAAAGAATTCAGACACTCACACAAATGTACAATTTTCTGTACTTTTGTGTGGATACCCAAGTCTTTTTCTTTGAGTCCCTAAATTTTTTTGGTATGTTTAGGCACAAGTTAAAAACCCTTGTGTTATACGTAGTAATAAATGAAAGCATTCATAATATTTTGGATAACAGAGTCATGCATATTTATTCGTATGTGTATTAGTTATTTCATTGAGGTAATTAATGGAATACATGAATTTAGGTTATGGCACATTATGACCTTATCAAGGGGACAAGAAGATGAGAAAGTAGGTGGTGATTTGTGAATCTCGTGAAAGAGTTTGTATGATGTCATGGAATGAACGTCACGTTCGATCAAATGGATACTATATTAAACTACTCCATTAGTGGTCTTCAAAAAAGCGCAATTAAATGAGATTTACAGACTCTCCTAATTTATTGGGACACTCTAATTTAAAGTGTCTTGACATTTATACTCTCACATTACTTTTTTTCATGTCACCCTGTAAGTGTATAAATGTCAAGACACTCTAAATTAGAGTGTCTCAATCAATTAGAAGAGTGTGCAAATCATCTCCCTTAAATCGTGTACACTGATATAAGGCTCTTATTTATAAGGGTATTCGTGCGCGAAAATTGGTAGAGGCCGACTATGGCGATTTTGGAGAGTATTTGTTAACCACATGCATCTATCCCGCGTAATATAAAATAGAGTAAAAAGGGCTTGGTTTTTAAAAAAAAATATATCAAGTTCAAAGATTATATGTTATATACCTTCACATAAAAATATTTTTAATAATTAAAACACACATACAACACAACAATAATAACAATAATAATACACATTTGTAGTTAAAAAGACTAGACGAGATTCACGACCTATAGCGACTCTCAAGCTGCAATAACGGCGACCCTGAGTGACCTCCAACAATCTACATGGTCGACCGACCATTGTGGGCAGACTTAGGTAGTTGAAGAAATGAGGTTGGAAAGATTAGAGGTGGTTGGATTTGTATATGTGTAATAATAATAATAATAATAATAATAATAATAATAATAATAATAATACACATTTGTAGTTAAAAAGACTAGACGAGTACCCGTGCATAGCAATGAGATTTTATAGCGGCAGATAGTTTTAGTGATAAAAAAAGTTTGTGGGTTATTAACGAAAAATTATAAAAGTTTAAGGATTTGAGGATTAAACATAATGTTTTGAAACCCGGTTCGACTAAGGTGGTTCAACCAGTTGAACTGTTCTGGTCGAAAAATGACTCAATTTAAATCGGGCCAACCCGATGGGTTGCGTCGAAAAAATGGGTCAAATTAAACCGGGTCAACATGCCGGGTTTGAAACGTCTCCGGTCAACCAATTTTCGATGTGTATTAATAGTTTCCTTTGAAAAAATTGCTCATAATTAATTCTTTCAACATTTCCTAGCTTTTTAATTTTTTCAATATTTCACTTTCTTGACTTTTCACTTTTCACTTTTACAATTTTTGTTTTATAATAGTATAGATTAGGTTGGTGTGATTTGTGTTCTAGTGAAGTGGAAAATAAAAAGAGAAAGTCACAAAATGACTATTTTGCCCTTACGTGAAAGGCGCGTGAGAGGTATAACTTCGAATGGGCAACAGAAAATACTATTGATAATGCGAAATGGAGATAATAGGAATAGATGACAAACNTAATAATAATAATAATAATAATAATAATAATAATAATAATAATAATACACATTTGTAGTTAAAAAGACTAGACGAGTACCCGTGCATAGCAATGAGATTTTATAGCGGCAGATAGTTTTAGTGATAAAAAAAGTTTGTGGGTTATTAACGAAAAATTATAAAAGTTTAAGGATTTGAGGATTAAACATAATGTTTTGAAACCCGGTTCGACTAAGGTGGTTCAACCAGTTGAACTGTTCTGGTCGAAAAATGACTCAATTTAAATCGGGCCAACCCGATGGGTTGCGTCGAAAAAATGGGTCAAATTAAACCGGGTCAACATGCCGGGTTTGAAACGTCTCCGGTCAACCAATTTTCGATGTGTATTAATAGTTTCCTTTGAAAAAATTGCTCATAATTAATTCTTTCAACATTTCCTAGCTTTTTAATTTTTTCAATATTTCACTTTCTTGACTTTTCACTTTTCACTTTTACAATTTTTGTTTTATAATAGTATAGATTAGGTTGGTGTGATTTGTGTTCTAGTGAAGTGGAAAATAAAAAGAGAAAGTCACAAAATGACTATTTTGCCCTTACGTGAAAGGCGCGTGAGAGGTATAACTTCGAATGGGCAACAGAAAATACTATTGATAATGCGAAATGGAGATAATAGGAATAGATGACAAACTTATTTTGAATTTGGAACGAAACGTGTAATTTGAGTACTAGTTTAAGGACGAATGGTATATTCTACTCTAAAATAAAATGTCAAATATCGACGACCTTTATAAAAAGAATTAAAATTAGACTAGAATACTTTTTAACGAGTCAACGTCGATCATAATTTTTTGTTGGAAAAAGTACTATATAGTTTACGCGTTTTTATAATAACGTTGAATTTGACATCCTTGGACTATAGTACAGATATATTTTCGTCAAAAAAACATGGGTGTTTTTATCATAGTATTTACTAGTTATAATGCCCGCGCACGCGCGGGTTTTTTTTTAAATTTTTTGAATTATATATTTTTATTTATTAAAAAACAAATAATTTAATCTTTGTTTTGTTTGATTTATGATGTTTAATTATAGTTTTTTATTATTAAAGATAATTATTTAAAAAATTTAATCCTATTGTTAATTGCATCTTATCTATATTTTTTGTATTTATCTTCTACTTGTGTTATGGATAAATATAAAATATTATCTAATAAGAAAATAATCTTTTTTTATAAATAATATTATTACTAAATAAGGTATAGTTTAGTTTTTTTGAAATGGAAATGTCCCCACTTGGGGTTTTGTTTTATTATATAAAAGATTTTTATATTTTGAGTTTTGAACAAGTCTTTTAATAGCTTAATACATCTAAAGAGGGGGCAACTTGTCTATGCTCTCCAGAAGACATCGAAAACGCACCAAAGTTTAGGATATAAAATACAACTAAAATTTGTTTGCTTGAATTGAAACATACTATATCCATAATAGAATGAACTAGTCAGTTTATACCGAAATTTGCCATATTATTCTTAGATGTAATACTTAAATTTATTTTGACCATTACATTAATAAGATTACATAATGCGTGGAATCTTTCGTTTTTGCAACATAGCTTTCAAAGTTATGTTTAAACTTTTCCTAACTATAAGAAAATTATTTAATAACCTTACAGTTTCTAAAATACATAGCCAGTGTTTATAATCACGAAAAGTGCTACATGCTAATCACAAAAAGTTTTATGTTTATAATTGTAAGCTTAATCATAACCTTTATGGTTAGACTAGTAGTAGCGGTGACCACACATTTGACCAAACATTCCCGTCATATCAGCGCCAATTCAGTTAGACCAATTGCATGACCAAATGCTCGTACTAAAGCGACCACGGTCACGACAAAAAACATGCCCCACAAAAAACAAATTAAAAAAACACTCACACACAAATCCTTCCAGTTTATTTGGTTGCCTGGCCGACCCAGACTTTCAATTTTTTGATGGAAGACACCTTTGGTATGGTCAAGGTAAAAGGACGAGGTCAAAGTTGGGGACCGACCGAACCATTTGGTCATTGCTACGAGTGGTCTTATGGTTAACAAATCCTTGGTTTGCCTAAGACTCCTAAGGGATTGTTTTGGATAAATAAAAGAAAGAAGACTTTGATATACTCTATTAAATTAAAAAACACGTTTACTTTAGAAAACTCATAATTCCAGTCATGGTTCTAAAAGGCGCGCAAAGGCCTTACAAAGGCCCTGCAAAGGCGTGAGGCTTGGTCATGCCGCCACACCACTCGTTATACCGTCTTATGCCACGTTTTTTTGTAAACTCAATATATATGAACTTATAATATAAATATATAAATATTTTTAAATTTTGTGCCGCCTTATACCACGCCTTATAAACGCAAAAGCTTCGCCGTGGCTGCTAAGGCATGAGGCTTGGTTATGCCGCCACGCCATGCATCGCGCTATTTATAACCTTGATTCCAGTTAATACATATTAAATGGATATTTAAAGATACAATGACAATATGTTTAGGGAAGTGATTAGCACATTTTTAAAATTTATTGGGATACTTCACTGTGTGCAATAGACATTTGTACTTTAAGTATAACTTGCTTTAACTATTTGCAAAGTTGCAAAAAATCGCGAATAGGTAGTCGGACGGTCGACCCTTGTAGCTTGTAATCGGCCTAAGCGGGATTAATCGATGATTAATCGGATTGACATTTCCGACAAGATTTCGGTATTTTCGGCAAGTTTTGGGTATTTTCGGCAAGAAAAAAAAATCTTGTAATAAATATAAACGACTATAAATTATTAAAACAATTTTACGATGAGTTTGGGTATTTCCGGCAAGATTTAAAGGTTTCCAGCAAGTTTGACCACCATTGACCGTCATTGACAACGGTTGACCAATTTTTTGACCGATTTACAAAATTCGGAACAGTTGGTGACCTTGTAGCACATACGCGGTGATTAATCGGCCTTGTAGGCCTTGTTTTGCAACACTGACTATATGTATAGTTGAGTGCCCAATATGATTTAAAAGTATGTCAATCACTTCTCATATGTTTATCTCGGTATTTTTATTGTATGTTATTGGTGTTTGATCTAGTGTTTAAACATATAACAGTAGAAAGGTGAAATAATTCCATATATGAATCTTATGGCTTGTTTACTATATTAAGTGGTTATGTTTTGAGTGTCTTAATTAACCACTTAATTGGGAGAGGGAGACATGTGTGGCTCCTAATTACTTCATTTGTTTAAAATTATTGTCTAATTTTCTATTTTAGAATGTTTCAAAATAAACATGTGTGGCTCCTAATTACTTCATTTGTTTAAAATTATTGTCTAATTTTCTATTTTAGAATGTTTCAAAATAATTGTTTACTTTTAATTTTAACTAATAAAAAAAAATGTTTAATGAATGGAGTTGATATTTGATTGAATGAGGGGCACTTGTCTCATTTCTTTTAAATTATGGATTTTTTGGTACGTATTAAATGAGACGAGGAAGCTTACACGGCGGCTCGTTAAGGTATATACATCATCCATGATGCATGATGACATGCAAATGATACGTAACCTATTAACCCACCATGACGTATGACAAGACACATTCGAATGATGACATCTTCAATTCTAAGCAATCCCACTATCAAAACCATTCCTTTATATAAATCAACCACCTTTAACACACATTCATTTCAAGTTTTCAAGAATCAATATATATAATCATGAAAAACCAACAAAATATTATCACAAGTGAAAATGATCAAGAAGATGATGATGAAAAGAAGATGGAGATATTCTTTTCTTTGATTAGAAGTTTCAAACAAGCTCGAGATCGAAGAAGACAAGAGTTGCTAGCCGAGATGGAGAAAAGTAATAAAACCCGAAAACTAAATCATTTTCAGACACCATCTCCCTTCTTTGATCACCGCAATTTCACTATCATCCAACCGAGTCAAGATCAGCTACAACTTTCTTTATCTGACCACCACAAACCGCGGAATCAAGAATTAGACGACGAGGAAGACTTGAACCTCAAGTTGTCTTTGTAGCGTAATAAGTATCTAACCAAATATTGGACATTGATCCAACCCAACCCAACCCTACCAAAATTATCAGTGTGTTTAGAGTAGATTGAGTACCGATAGGCACAAAGTAGGCAACATATATTAACATTGTGTTCTTGTGATTGTTTGGTTTGAATTTTTATTTTAGTGTTTTTATTAACATATGTAATTGATTTTGTAATATACTACGTATATCTTTCATATGCTTTGTAGCAGGAATCCATTAGGTGTACAATCTTCAACTTCACATATTACAGTATTCAACAATCTTTTTCATCACGTAAATCATACTTTCCTGCCATTTTACAGCGCACACGAAAATTCATAGTCTCGATCGGATTAAATGCCATGTCCATGAATCCATATCGACCTTTACCTGACCACGGAAACTATCAACAAATTAACATAAGATAATTAGCCAAAGGTATCATTTAAGTATACTGTTACAGATATATGTTAGGCGAAACAAATAAGAAATTAACTATATGAAAACAATAATCTGTGTAACGGTCCTGTGCCTGTGTATGTACTTTTCGACCGAAGGCTTACCAGAACAACAACAATACCCAAACTCGCCGAAACAGGGTAAGAGAGATAAAATCTAGCTAGATACAGTCATATCCTTACCCGAAGCTAAAGTAACAGCTNAATGCGATTACACCAAATAAACTCTATTATGCTTGTAAATTGAAAAGAAAGTTACATGTAAAGGTCATGAACCAAAAACCAAAATATCCATAGTAATGCGAAATTGTTTCACAGTAGCAAAGTATATTTTGTAACTGTGACACCGTGATACAATTGGTCATGGCTGCAATAATTTACAAAACAATGCTACATATTTGTTAGTAGTAGTTATATACTCCATCCGTCTCGAATTAATTGTCCATATTTCTTTTTTAGGGTGTCTCAAAAAATTGTCCACTTTTCTTTTTAAAAAAAAACTAGAGAATTTTGAGGGGGAATATTCCATTTAAGTGGTTCAAAAATAAAGTGGCCCCACTTTTCTTAAATCTTGTGATTTTTGTCCCCTGACAATTATTTTGAGACGGATGGAGTAATATTGGAATGTTGTTGCATCAAATTTTCATAAACATCAACCTAAATATAGAGCATGATATCTTAGGGACCGACATTAATCAGGTAAACCATGATTAGAGTATGGGGAGTCATAACATGTTAAGGGTAATAACACCATGCCACGTCAGCGCCACATCATCTCAGCACCAAATAACATAACACCAAAAAACACCAGAAAATCATAACACCAAATAACACCACTTTTTACAAATTTACAAATTTCACCCTCAACAATCTCATTAATTAAACATTCAAACACTATATTATTAAATATATATCCCACTCATATTCGAATTTGAATTTTAAATATTTATCCCGCTCATATTTTAATTTGAATTTTAAATATTATCCCGCTCCTATTTGAATTTGAATTTCAAATATTTATCCCGCTCCTATTGTTTTAAACGGCTATAAATAGCATATCAATTTACAAGTTTTTTTCAAACTTCAAACATTCGAAATGACTAATCGTTGGTCAGTAGAAGAAGAAATCTTGCTAGCTCAATCTTGGGTTGCAGTTCATGAAGATCCTTATCTACACGATGCATACTCTTTTTGGAACCGGGTTGTTATCATTTTCAACAATCTTTCGGGCGGTCCCAATCGAAACAAAGATATGGTGGCGAGTAAATGGGGCAGAATCAACAGTGAATGTATTGTATTCGATGGTATTTACAAACACTTGCGGCAAACAACCGCTGACGATCACAGTGTTTGTCGCACGAATGCAATGCGAACTTTTAAAGATCGCTATGGTGGGAAGAGCTTCAAGTATGTTCACGTGTGGGAGGTTTTAAGAAACAACCCCAGATGGGCCGAAATGTAATGTCTTGTTTCTCGTATCGTGTTTGTTACTTATGTTGTATGTCTAGTTTTCCGTATCGTATCTGTTATATGTGTCGTATGTCTAGTTTCCCGTATCGTATCTGTTATTTGTGTCGTATGTCTTGTTTCCCGTATCGTATTGTAATGCTTCTTTTAGGAAATGAATTTATTTAACAGAAATACTAAAATGTTACATAAACATCACATAAACCTAGATTAAAGCATCACATAAATTAAAAACGATAGTAAATTAAAACATCACATAAACCTAGATTCAGTTGTAGTCCGGGTGATCCCAAGTCTGAGAGTTGTTTGAGTCGTAACCGTCGTCGTAAGGATCAAAGCTCGCCAACCTCTCTGCTTCTAACTCAGCTTCCATCCTGCTCAACTCACACTCTTTGTCAGAGTTCCAGCCACTATCATCAACACCTCTTGGTGCAGATGAACTTGATTCACCTTTCTGTTGTTGTTGCTCAACCATAGCAGTTTCCACATTTTCTTCGTAACTCCAACGTATCTTGTTTGCTTTTTGGGCATGTATCTCACTCA